>CAMZJQ010000398.1:0-15770 GCA_947310385.1 Nephrotoma appendiculata | reverse complement strand
TTTTTGTCCCATGTAATTTTTTACTTACTCGTATGGCACCCGTGTTTTTGTTTGGATTTACCTATACAAGCTCATGGAATTTTTTTATATAGAAAAATGGCCTATTATGTAGTGGTATTGTATATAATATTATCCTAATATGCAATGCCGACGGAATTTCATTTACATTCGCGCTCTAAAAACACAATCTTTCTATGGAAAGAACCATGTTGAGTTCACGGAAATTTGTACTACCCGCCAAAGAAAAGTGTCACAAAAACTCCTGTGCGGGGGATGAACCCCGATTAAAAAGAGAAAAAACAAATGAGAAAGTAGGTGGATTTTAAATGGAAATTGGCGTTTTTTCCAGTCTTTTCCGTACTGATTTCAGACACTTTTATGCACGAAACAAGAAGCACATGTTTGTATGTATTTTCCAATTGGAATAAATAATAATTTTTATTCGAAATAAAACAAAATTTTTCATTTATTATAAAATAAATGTTAATTTTTTATTGATACACAATTAAATTTTATAAAAAACCCTAAGCGACATCCAATTAGTCCAATTTGTTTTTTGATTTAATTTTAATACAAAATTAAAACACGTTTGGCATGAATCGCGCATAAATTTGTATCTTCAATTAAACCAACTAAATATGTTTCACTTTACGAAAAATTTCATGTCTTTTCACGTAAAGCTACTGTACCGGGACGATAATGATGTTTTTAACTCAGTTGCTATGGTGTACGCTCATCCAATTTTACATTCAACAAGCATTTTTTCCATTTCAAGGAAAAATAAAAATCGATAAAATCGGAAATCTCCATCATTTCATGACGACGCCACTTTAAAATTATTTTATCACCTTTTTTTACATCCAAATTTATTTTACAATACGCAATATAATTATTATAAATAAAGTATTAAAAAATTTAAAGATTATTAACTAATTTAAATACACAAAAACACTTGTTAACTTAATAAAAAATAAAAATCGCGGTAAGCACAAGTATGTCGTGCTATCCTCTCAAGTGCTATATTAAACTGAAGATACAAAACAATAAACAAAAAATAAAAATAAAAACTTCGCGAATGAAAGAGAAAGAAATTTCTTTTTACCCAAAATCAATATTTTAGTGTCTTTGATATTTTGTAGTACGAAATTTGAGCAGTTATTTCCACACAGTGGAAAAATCGCATACTGGGACAATTATTTTGCTTAAACATGACAAATATTTTTTAATGTGGAAATTTAGTTACGTGGAATTATATTTTATTTATGCAATGCGGAAATGTAGTTGCAATTGTGTCACAGAACATATCTGAAACGACAAATAGGAACCATTTTTTTTGACAATACTTCTAAATAAATTCCCACGTTCGCCAATAGATGGTTCTAAATTTGAAAAAAAAAAAATCGTTTTGAACTTACGTAATATTTTATAAGTGTTTGCCTGAATCATCAGTGTTTGTTTGATTCAGAATACATAAATTTATAGTGATTTTAGATTGTCTGGTGTTGTTTCTAGTATCTGACACAATTTATCATTATTTTAGGAGGCTATCAATTAAATGGGACAAATAACCTCATTTCTAGATAAAGTGCATAAAATTACAGTATACATTAAACATATCAATACAATGCGAGCATTTTACATAAATCGTGGCCACCATTACATAACATTTCACAGCTTATCGCCAGAAATTAAAAATATTTCGGCTGACAGCCCGCTGATTACCATTTCGCAATCATACGAATTACCGATTTGCTGCATAGTTCCGTCCAAACGGAACACATAACTAGAAATAAAACAATATTAGAATATTTAATTCATTTGTAATAAATTATTAAAACTCACTTCTGTGCTGGAACATTATCATTTGTTGTAATTTCCCTTTATAATAATAATATGCATATAATTTAAAAATAAAGCATACATGCTGATTAGAAGAGATTGAAATGTATCACCACTATATAATGCATTCGACGATATTCTTCGGTATATGATTTAATTTTAGCACTGAATGCTGATTCTTGTATGATATTGTTATTAATTGTTGATTGCGTATCACTCAGTCTCATCAGATTAAACATAAAGAAATGTTTTAATTTTACCAATTAACACGTATTACTGTTGATATAGCCAAAATCAAAGTGAAATTTGATATTGAGAGAGCCAATTGAGAGGAAATTTTAGTTGTATACTGCGAAGATTTTATAATCGATTTTAATTTTTTTGAAAACTACTAGGACTATCTATTATCTACCATTTAAAGAATTTTACTACTCCTATATTAAAAAAATCAATTATTCGAGTCGAAATAAATTCATATAAAAATGGAATTATGTCGCTTCTGTATATATTCTGTGATTGTGTTATGAATTTTGATTTTAATATGTTTATGTTTACAAGATTAATATCGCATCTTAATTTCAGTGACACGACATAAAATTATAATGCTTTTTCGTTTAATCTTATCTTATTATAATGTTCTATTTTATCTTATATCTAGTTATGTATGTTTCTTAGCTAATCTAAATTGAAACTTATAATCTTTTAGGTCATTTGCTTAAATACTAAAATTTATATTTTGTTTTTATTTCGTGAATATAAACTTTTATTACGAATATAATATTTTATTATGAATATAATTAAGAATATAAGTAGTGTTGCTTTCGCTAATCCGCTTAGCTTAGCTAAGAAATGTGAAAGCAACAACTTTTGGCTTTAATTTTTTAATGCGTTTTAATTTTTCTGTGTTGGTTCATTTTCTTAATATTTATTTAATTTTTTTTTATTTTATGAAATAGAACAAATTAAATTCGGTATTTTGCTATCAAATAACAAATGCCAAATTATTCTACAAGATAAATTTTTCGAGAAAAATAGAAAAAATAACGCCTTGCGGTAAACACCATAACCATAAAATGATTTTATTTCCCCTAATCCTAAAATTTTTTTTGCTTAACATTCTAAGACAATCGGCTTGAATACAATGCAATTGTTGTTGTAATCTTTTGAAAGCAACACAGCTATAGATTCTTTTTACGAATTTTCTGTATGATGTATTTATAACTTGTTGGCTTTATATTATGTGTGTTTGATAAAATTCGTAAGCTTGATAGCGCAGGTCATATGATGTTAGACCTGTATCAAATATTAAAGAGTAACAATATAAGACAGTGCCTTATAAAATCGAGTTCCAAATTTTTTTTTCTTAAGACAAGAATGAAGTTAGCTGTTTTAGTACAAGTTCGAAAACAACTGGAAAATCAACACAGTTAGTGAAAAAATAAAACTAAATTTAACTGTTCCAACTGTGTTTAGTTGTCAAAACAAAAAGTAAACACAGGACTGCAATTTCTCAAAAAAAGTTCGAAAGAAACGACCAAACGGACACGTTTGCCAGAAAATCTAATCACGGAAATGAAATAAGGTAAGAGAAAAAAGAACGCGTCTGTTAGCGAGCAAAAATGGATACATAGTGAAAACATTTTAAATTTTTAATTTTTATAGTTATTATTTTATTATTTAGACAATAAAAATAACTTGAGGTTACAAGTTTGTAATATTACCCATTAGATTTACTTAAGAAAATAACAAAAATTTAATTAATTAAAAAGATATACTAAAATTCATTTTTTAGGCCATATGTATTCATAATGCACGTTTTTAAATTTGACATCTTTAATATTTGGTCCAAAGTCCCTTATTTTCAATAACTGATTTTATACGTCGGGCCTACTCTTGACAAGCCCTTCTATGGAGTCATGTGGAATATTATTCCATTCCTTTTCAACTCGCCGCCATAATTCCTTTACGTTTTTAGGTGCCTCACCATTTTATTAACCGACGCTTCATAAAGGCGATAAATGCTCTATGGGATTAATACCCCCCCCCCCCCCCCCCCGCAAAACTTAATGTAGGCCTCTAGACTATCCTCCCTCCACCTTGCATATCTTTCTCTCAGGGTAATAAAATTGTTGCTCATCGAAAATATAGCTTTTTTATTTAATATATTCATTTTTTAAGAATAATAAAAAAATAATAAAAATACAAATATAAATATGTACTAGAATGTTAGATTTTTTGCTATTGACTTGATCATTTGTTTCCATTTCGCCCACCGCTATTGCTTCAGTAGAAAAAATGGCTAAATCACTTAAACGATCTGCACCGATGGAGTTACGCAAATAATTTTTTATTATTTTCAATTCAAACGAAAAAGATCGTTCCGCTGTTGCGACCGTACCAGGCAACGTGAGAAACAATAATAAACATGTTATTACTTGCGAAACACTGGAAGCTATTGTTGGAAATTTTATTACTAGAACTTCAGCTAATTCTCGTATTGATGATATCTCCAAAATTTTCTCCTTAAGCATTGACTTTACCATCACCATTTGTAGCGGAAATTCTTCCGATAGGTGGTCTTTATATTTTTCTTGTATCGCTCCTGCAGACTTCATTCACAATTTTCATGACAAGAACAAAGACCACGGGACCCACGTTGCGGCGGGCCCCCCATCGTTGCGGGCCCCTCACAGTGCGGGGTTTGCACCCTTGTAGTTACGCCGCTGATTTTGAGCAGACCATAGCTTGGAATTTCTAATTTTTTAACCATTTTTGCACTGTTTTAGCTTCATGTTTGTGGTTTCCAACTTGCTGGAAAACGATTTATTTTTCCGGATAAGCACATTCATCCACAAACTCCACTAGATTTTTTTTAAAGAATATTTAAATATTCGCCCTTGATCCTTACTAGTCGGCCCACGTTCCACCATTTGTGGCATATCCAGGCCATTACGATCCGCCAGCACGCTTCATCGTATCTGTAACATGAAGTTTCTTTATTTTTTCATATGGCCGTTTCCAATAGTAGCACTTCCCATCTGACTGATATCGATTTATTTTCGTTTCGTCGGACCAAATCACGCGTTTCCAATCGTCAATAGACCTCTTAGAGTATTCATGAACGCAATATTGCTATTCATCGACAATTTGTAGCTGGTATCCCCAAGACTATTACCTGAGACAACCTAAAAGAGATATTTCATCCTATGTAAACGTAAAAATTTAAACTGCGATTTCATTTTCTGTAAATAGCCGCATACAATCAAAAATATTTTGTTTTATTGCGTACACGTATACGCAATTAAACGAAAAATCACAGATACAACAATGACATTGGAATTATCAGAAGTTTGTATTGTTTTCATTTTTTAGCTCAAATGAAAAATCTAATTTGATTGTCTGTGCTGTTACTAAACAAATCCCATGTAAAATAATTAGTACTGATGTACAACTAGAGCTGTGTGATAGAACTAATAACACAGACATGACAATTCAGGATTCTCAATCGTGTAAGTCAATATGGAAACGCAAAGCTAAAGATATTTCCACGCCGCAAGGTAAACGGTCGTCTTCCTATAGTTTAAACAAAATTAAAGAATTAGGAGCTCAAACTCCACAGGAGCAATCAATTGTCACTTTAAACTTGTTATCTCAAAATTCAAAGGATGAAAGTGAGTTCAGAACCTAAAACGGAAACATAAAGTGGTACAGAAAGTGTTGCAACTTTGTACAGCCAAAACAGAAACTAAATTTCCAGTTTTGCAGAATGGAACCCCAACCTGCAATTATTATTCTAATACTTGTGGTTTCGATTCATTAATTCAATACATACTTAAGATACATACTTAAGAATCTCCCTAGCGTAATTGTTCAATTCGTATGCAAGAACTGTGAAATTATAATTGAAGAAGAACGACATTTTCTACTAATTAATTTGTTAACATTGAAGGAAGCAGGGTTTTCAAAGTTAAATGAATGTATAGAAGAAATTCCAAATCAAGGCTGTCCAGTGTGATTGGATAAAATGAGTCCTCAAAATAAAAACTATCATGCAATAGTATCGATTTATACCGAAGCTTATACAGAAAACATTCAGTCATCAATCAAACTAAGTCATATTGAAACAACATTATTTTTTAACAATTTTCTCTATAATTTGACGGGCATTGTTAGTTATGAACAATTCCATAATACTAATTCGAAACAATCCATTTCTGGCCATTATATAAGTTATTCTAAATAAAGATGAAAGAGGGCCCCTCTTTGATGACCTAAATAAATATGTTGTTACTGCGAAAAATATACAAAATGTTGATGTCAACCCACAAATGATAGTTTATTCAAGATCCATTGAATAAATAAGTAACACATGCATTTTTAAAAATAATTATTTTAACATAAATATGTCAAGTGAGATAAAAGTGCTAAATTTAAACTAAACATAAAGTTAAAATAATACTTTTATAAACATTAATGATCAGTCTCAATCAATTTTTATACAGCGATCAACAAATGAGCAGTTTAATCGCATATATACCACCCTATAAGCCCATGCGTCTGACCATATCGTTGATATAAAGTTTGTAGTTTTAGCCATCTACAGCATCCACCGTACTGATACAAACTGATCAGCAATAAATAACCCTTCTGGCCATCGCATTGGTATAGATATTGTTCTTTTAGGAAGTTATGGCATTCATCAAGTTCAAACAATATCCCGATATACAGATAAGTCTCTGTGAATTTTTATACGGTGATCAACAAAAGAGCATTTCTTAAATAAGTTCAATCACAGATATATCACCCTGTAAATACCCTTCTGGCCATCGCGTTGATGTAGAGATTGTTGTTTTAGGAAGTTATGGCACTCACCATGTTTAAACCATATCCCGCTATATTTTTCTATGAATTTTTATATGGTGATCAACAAACGAGCATTTCTTAAATATGTTCAATCGCAGATATGTCAGGGCAGATAATTTAGGGCATTCATACTGTTTAAACCATATCCTGATAAACAGATCAGGATCTGTGATTTTTTATATGGTGATCAACAAACGAGCATTTCTTAAATACGTTCAATCGCAGATATGTCACCCTGTAAAACACCCTTCTGGCCAACGCGTTGATGTAGGGATTGTTGTTTTACCAAGTTAGGGCACTCACCATGTTTAAATCATATCCCGATATACAGATCAGTCTCTGTGCATTTTTATACGGCGATCAACAAACGAGCATTTCTTAAATACGTTCAATTGCAGATATGTCATCCTGTAAAACACCCTTCTGGCCAAATATTTTTAATATTTTTCCCGATATACAGATAAGACTCTGTGAATTTTTATATGGTGATCAACAAATGAGCATTCCTTAAATACTTTCAATCGCAGGTATGTCACCCTGTAAAGCACCCTTATGGCCAACGCGTTGATGTAGGAATTGTTGATTTAGGAAGTTATGGCACTCACCATGTTTAAACCATACCTCGATAAACGATCAGTTTCTGTGAATTTTTATACGGTGATCAACAAATGAGCATTTCTTAAATACGTCCAATCGCATATATGTCACCCTGTAAAACACCCTTCTGGCCATCGCGTTGATGTAGGGATTGTTGTTTTACCATATATTAAATAACTTATATATAGGACGTTCGTGTTCTTTTTTTCTCTTATCTTATCGAAGTAATAAGATTTTTTGTCACGGTGTCGCTTTTGTCGTTTTTTCGAGCTTCGAAAAAAAATTCGAAGTAAAATCAAATTGTCAAAAGTTTTGTTTTATCTATATATATTAAATAACTATAATATACTATATAATATTTGTTAAAAGTAAAAAATTGAGACTATGTTTGACTAGACATGACATTTACTTTTTTATTTTGACACTAGCTAGCTGTGTTGATTTTCGAATTTTTTTTCAAACTTGTACTATAACAGCTAACTTCGTTCTTGTCTTATAGGAAAAAAAATTGAAACACGATTTTACAAGGCAGTGTCCTATATTGATACTATTTAATATTTGGTTTTACCAAGTTAGGATACTCACTTAAACCATATCCCGCTATATAGTATTCTATGAATTTTTATATGGTGATCAACAAACGAGCAGTTCTTATTACCAATAGAACTACGTACCAATAAAAAAATAAATTTACGTTAGTTTTAGATTTTATTAATATTTTCTTTTTACAATTTCTCGGGATGTATATTTGAGTTGATGACATTTCGTGGTTCCACACTTTAATTCTTTCGTCGTGATTCTTTCCACGTTTCTTTCCCCTTCAACACAAACTAATTTTTTTGCGAGGAAATTTTTGATTGTATTTTCAGCAACTATTTTTTTTAATTCAACTGATTCTCGCGCTACTACGTAGATACATATTTCAAGGACAACTTGTTTATTTGTCGTTTTTGGGTTAATTTTAGTTTAATGTTTACTTCGAGTGAAAAAAATATATTTTTTCAACCAAGCAAACAGTTTTCGCAGCAAATAATAAATATTTTTTACTATACGAATAAAGGAAAAAACATAATTTAACGCACATACATAAAAAAGAAATGCGCAAAGAAATCAAATGTGGACGTCGATTGATTTTCTGAAATCATTGAATCACGACGAAAGAATTAAAGTGTGGCGAGGCCCATTCGTCTTATATTTTAGAAAAGCACGTGTTTACTGTGAGTTCAACATACATAAAATTTACGTTCATTTGGCCATCGCGTGTATATGAGATTATGGGAATTACTTTTTAGGAATTTACTGCATTCTGCATTGTTACTCATTATTTATTTGACCCTATCCGACAAGCAGGATTTTGAATTTTTTTTGTTTCCTTTGTTAGTAAATACACATATTTAGTATTCGAGTACATTAGTTCTCGTATGTACGAGTATGGCTGATGCCACATTAGGTCTCACAGAAACCGTATTTTTCTTCGTTTCTTTCCCCACGGGTTTTAATTGCGATCTAAACCAGTTTTCGGTGCAACCACACGAACACAAACATAAATTAAATAAAAAATATTTCAAGGCCATTTTTGACTTGTACATTTTAGTTTAAATTTTATTTTATAGAGAGCAATAACAAAACAAAATACAAAAAAATTTTGTGCTTAAATATAAAATAAGGTCTTAAAGTGTAATAAAAAAAATCCAATTTTTTTTCGCATGCGTTTTTTAATTTTTTTTATTTTTCGAAAAAAGTATAAACGTTTTTTCGTATTATTATATTTTGATCGAATATTCATTTAAATATATACATACTAACAAACTATGACTATTTATAAGTGAAATGCTGAATTACATAATTGCAATACCGAGATATTTCTCACTATTAAGAGGATACACATATTTTAAGAATATCAAACTTTTATAAAAATTACTCACCAAACTCGATTTATAAACAGCATCACTTCTGAGTTTTCTTTCCAAATCTTCAATTTCGCTAATTAATTTAAGTTGAAATTCAAATGCTTTTAGCTTTTCACTTCTTTATTTTCCTCTGGGACTAGCTTTGCTTTGGACTAACATTAAGTTAATTAAAACCTCCATTTCGACGTCGTGCTTCTGGATAATTTTTTTAAGCTCCTTTGTCTCATTTCGAAGGATTTAAACTTCCGAATTGTTTATTAAAACTATAAAAAAATGTATAATGCTTCTTTATTATACCAAACACTGTGTTAAACTTTACATTACCTTGGATTTAAACAATATAAGTTATGAATTATTATAAATAATTCATAAATTATATTGTTTATACTTTTCAGTAAAAAATCACACATTACAATTAACCAGTTACTTAGAAACAAATTTACACAACTGAGGTGAAAAAGTAAAAAATAATTATTTTTACGTTGCTCCGAAGTCCTTATTTTACTTAAAAAATAATAATACATTAACTTATTCGTTGGCAACAAATGTGTAACTCATAGTTACTAATAACACTGTGCTTTTTTTCATGACAAACTGGGCACCCAAGGGGTAAATCTAATTCGAGTATGCTGAATCCAACGGTGCTAGTCCCATTTCAAAGTTAGTCCCCATTTTTGAGATATCGCATTCGACATTTTTTGGCTCTGAGTCAAAATATACCCTCATTTTCACGTTTATAGCTCTTGAACCATTAAGATTTTCGTTATGCTTTCTTCGGCAAAGTTGTTGCGCAGCTCAAGACCAACAACTTTGCTGAACATATCAAGACTGAAAAACCACATCTAATTATTTTTTGCTTTTCATTTCGACGAAAAACACTGTTTTTATCATTTTTTATCCTTTTGTTGAATTTAAATCGAGTAGAATCGATCGAATAAACATCGCATCGACAAATATAGATACAATAGAAACTATTTAAAAGAAAGTTAAATTGATTCTGTTGATTTTATGGTGATTTTTCCTAAAAAGAAATTCCTAAAAAATTAACATTTTTCTTCTCTTTGACAAAACAATGGCGTGCCTTTGCGATAGTGGATAAAAATCCTGGATTTTTCCATCCCAACGTTTTAACCAATTACATCACGTAAATTATACATGTAAATTAAGAAACATCTGCATCAATATATCAACCATCAAATGTCACTGCGTCATTCAATCACAGAAACATACGACGGATAAAAATCTCGGATTTTTCTATTCCAGGTTATTTTTCAATTTTTTTCAACTTTTTTGTATGCAAAGTGGCGTGTCTGTTGTGCGAGGTAAATGTTCGAGTGATGAAAGCCGAATTCAATTCACAAAATTTCTGATATCAAATTTGTGCCGAAAAAACCATTGCATTCGATTTGTGAACGATTTTTCGGAATGTTAGTGCATTCAGCGCGTTGTTGTTGAACATTCCGAAAAATCGTTGACAAATTGTTGTTTTTGACAGCTAGAAAGAAAAATGTAAAATTTCGGCACAAATTTGATATCAGTAATTTTGTGAATTGAATTCGGCTTTGTCACTCGAACATTTACCTCGTTAAGAGGTTTTTTATTTAATATCAATGATTTTGGCGCGGCAAATTGAAAATGAATTGAATTGCGATTCGTTTTATTGTTGTCAGTCAAAACAGTTCACACACACTCGATAGCAATTCATTTTTGATTCCTTAAACAATACAATAAAATATAAATATTTTAATGGGTTAGTTGGAAACAAAAATTAATGGTAGCTACCCTCTCGCTTATAGTCCATCTTCATGCGATGGCAGGGGAGATAAGATCTATTTTTTAAAGAAATCATCATAAAGATTAAAAAAATGTCGATTTCATGCAAGGAGACTGCCAAATGTTCAATGTTTTTGGTGATATTTTCGATCACGTCAATTTGTTAGTTTTTTCATTTTTTTTTGTTATGAAAATAGGGTCATTAGTAAAAATTCTCTTGGCAATGATAATAATATGATGTATTTATATTTGTTTCATTGTAATACGTTGATTCACAATCATTATGAACCGCAACGGACCGATATTAGGGTGCATTTGAGCCAAAAAATGAAATTTTGCAAAAAATTAGGGTAGCTTTTAAGTTATGGAGGTCAATATCTAACATATACGAGTTTTCTAGGACAAACGGTTGATGTCATATTGTAGGTGAGGCTAATAATCCTGAACATTTATGAACCAAAAGTTTTGGGCTAATTTTTTAGCAATTTGGCCGAATGTGGCAGGCCGATTTGGCATTTTTCAGTTTTTTGGCCAAAATGACCTTCAATTACCTTTCTAACGATATGCATATGTCCGGGGTATGTCAAATAAGTTCAGCACTGTGAGCGTGGCTAAAATGGCCTTTCAGAGGCTGGCCGCGGCCAACATGGCGGCTAAATCAAAAAGTTGTAGAACAAAAGTTGCTCAGTTTTTCAAGTACTACAAACCCTGAAAATATAAGATCAAATGAAAGAAGTACGGACAAACAAACATACAAACAAACATATATACCAAAGCAAGATTATATGGTGATGTCATAGAAAAATTTCCAAATGTCATAACTTTGGTCAAAATCATCCATTTTGGACGTTTGAGGTTTCGTTGAGTTGGTATTGACGTCTACAATCATAACTTAAAAAATAGTTAAAGCTATTGTAGTTAAAAAATAATTGGGACACTTTTTGGGGCAGTTATACCTGAAAAACTAATTTTTTGGAATTCGAACTCGTATATACGAGTTTGACTTCCAGCACAGTTGGTGCTGTCGTCACTTGTTTGGACTGCCGTCCAAAGTGGTTGTTTTGTCAAAGAGAAGAAAAATGTTAATTTTTTAGGAATTTTTTTTTTAGGAAAAATCACCATAAAATCAACTGAATCGATTTAAGTTTCTTTTAAATAGTTTCTATTGTATCTATATTTGTCGATGCAATGTATATTTGATCGATTGTACTAGATTTAAATTCAACAAAATGTTAGAAAATGATAAAAACAGTGTTTTTCGTCGAAATGAAAAGCAAAAAAAAAATTTGATGTGGTGTTTCGGTCTTGATATGTTCGGCAAAGTTGTTGGTCTTGAGCTGCACAACAACTTTGCTGAAGAAAGCATAACGAAAATCTTAATGGTTCAAGAGCTATCAACGTGAAAATGAGGGTATATTTTGACTCAGAGCCAAAAATGTCGACTGCGATATCTCAAAAATGGAGACTAACTTTAAAATGAGACTAGCACCATTGAACTCAGCGTACTCGAATTAGGTTTACCCCTGGGTGCCCAGCCTGTCACATTTTTCAACTAGCACAGTGTAATTTTGTGTAGTGATAATTTGCAGTTATTTTGCAACTTAAAAGTGGGAAAAGTTCTTTTCTGTTGCTGTTCGGTCACTTTTCAACTTAGAATTTACAAAATTACTAGTCCGTCGGTAGGTTAGGTTAAGTTAGAGTGGCTGATATCGCACACTTAGGCCAGTAGTGGCCCATTGTGATACCACAGGATCCTATCTCCCCTTTACTCCTGCTGAAACCATCCAAAGCTACTTATATGTAGCGTAAAATATCTCGCATTCCACAGCCCGCAAAAGTTGCGAAAGGCTGTTCATACTGTACACACCTAAACACTTATGCCTTCTGTATGATAGTGCCGGACACGAGCATAGGAAGTGATCTAACGTCTCTTCCTCCTCTTCGTCCATACAACTTCTACAAAAGTCATTCGTCTCTAGACCCAGCCTTCTCGCACGTTCCCCAAAAAGGCAGTGCCCTGTCAGTATCCCTACGACCAATCCTAAATCTCGTTTTCCCAGGGATACTAGTGCCTTGGAGCGCCGCAGGTCCAGTTTTGGCCAAACATGTTTTGCTACCCTGCACGTGAGAGTGTTGATCCACCTCTCATCTGTCAAAGCGATTGCCTTTTTACTGAGCGCATATTTGATCGCTGCTATAATCCTCCCCAGACCTGCCTTTCCGATTGCATCTGGAGAGTCGTACCGTACCTAGCTAGTTCGTTTGCCTTGCAGTTTCCCGTGACGTCCGAGTGCCCAGGGACCCACATTATCTTGATACTGAAATACTCGCTCATCTCATTAAGAGATGATCGGCAATCCAGCGCCACCCGTGACTTCAGAGAAACCGCCTCTGGTGACCTGAGTGCCGCTTGACTGTCCACATAATCCGCGATATCCCTAACGGATACCACGTTATGCTTCAACCATGTCACGACTTCCCCTATCGCCACCACTTCAGCCTGGTACACGTTGCAGTAGTCAGGGAGAATATTACCATTAAGAGTCTTCTCACAGAAGACTCCGGCTCCTACTTTGCCGTCTAGCTTAGAGCCGTCCGTGAAAAATCTCAGTGCCTCGTTTTCCAGTATTGATCCGTTCCTCCAGGATTCCCTCGAATGACAGATGATCCGGAAACCTTTATCGAAGCACATTGTTGGTTTACTATAATCTAGATTCACCAGTTCTTCCCTTAGTGATCTAACTATCGTCAAGTGTCCCACCTGAAGACACTTCCACTGAGAGACAGCCGAGAGCCTTGTAGCTACATTGGCTGCCATCTGCTTACCAAAAAATTCGATTGGAATAAGGTGGAGCATAACCTCTAAGGCGTGTGTAGGTGTTGTCCTAAGCGCCCTGCTTATAAGCATACAAGCCGTTCTTTGCACCTTCTCCAACATCCTTATGTAGGTTACCTTTTCCAGAGCTGGTTTCAAACCCCATTTCTTACCTTTGGCGTTCCTACACGAGTAAATGGCTACAATAGCCTTATTCACCCTGTCTACAATGTTAGGGTTCCAGCTGAGCTTACTGTCCAAGATTATGCCCAAAAATCTCGCTCTGTCAGCAAAAGCCAGTCTAATGCCGTTCACGGTAGGGGCTAACTACCGGAATTTTATATTTCTTAGTAAATAGTACCAGCTCTGTCTTGGACGGGTTGATCCCTAATCCGCATTTGCTGGCCTACTTATAGGATAATCCACCTTCAAAAAAGACAATCCTTCCATGATCGCCTCCGTTCTTACATTATTAAAGGCACAATTAATGTCAAGAAATGCTACCATACAATACTCTTGCGAGTAAATTGACTTCACAATCATGCGTACTAGATCGTGCAGAGCTGTGTCCACCGACTTTCCCTTGCAGTACGCATGCTGCGACATTGCCCAATACCTTGGCTCATTTTTTGTTCGAATAAGTACGTTGTAACGTGCGTTCCAGGTATCGCATCGCTTTCATCGATCCAATTATCGCATTTCGTGACACACTGTATCTGATTACGATTTTTATACCATTCAACATTGTTACGCCTGCAAGATTTGCATGCATGCATTGGTAGAACATGCTTTTAGGCGATTTATTATTGATTAAAATGACTTGCATTATCGGTGCATGTGCCATCTGCAAATCGTACGATGGTTTTTTTTATTACGTTATCGGATTTTGCAGTACTTAACTACATACCAATACCAATTTTTTTTTCTCGTTTTTTTTCTGGTAAAGAAAAATTTGTTTTGTTAGTCAGTCAATCAAGATCAATGAACGATAATCGCTCGAAGCATCAAGTAAAGAACATTAAAATATATCAAGTGCGGTGCTTAATTAAAAATTAGACAAAATATAATTTTTTTATCAACAAGTCGGATGTTGTAAAGTGCCGATCTATGTAAATAGTCAGCGCTGAAAGTGATAGTTTTGGGTGTAACGTGTAACTGCTTTGAATTACGGACACTTTGGAGCATATATGTCATGCATATATGTATTTGGAAACCACATAAGCGGGGATATAGTCCAACGAACTCAAGAGGTTCGTCGCCGTGTTTTGTTTTCTTTCGATAAAGATGTTCGTAGTGTTTTGTTCGTCACGCAATCACCAATCGAATTGCGTTGGTCTTAAGAGTAATAAACTCGAAACTCTGAGGTAAAATCCTGTGTCGCATATATAGTGTGTGTGAGAGTGTGTTTTTCGGTCTTAAAGACATTTCAATATGGCCAAATAACTAAGTGCAACAAATTGGGAATACATTGTACCTATGGACTTTTATAATTTATATCATATACATTGTTGTACTAAGCTTCGAATACTATCGGCGCAATTTAGCAAGAACATTTTCTTTTTTTTTTTGCTCAAATCCGAGAGTCATAATACATCGCGGTGCGTACAGAGGTAGTGCGGAAGTAACGTGAACCCACCCATAAAGCACCATCAGAGGTACCGTTAATCCAAATACGAGTGATTTGGTGAAGGTGTGCCGGCATTCGCGAGCGTAATTATTATTGGTATCAAGTCCCAGCGTAACCGGCAGATTGGAGTTACCGTTAATCCATGCACGGGTGATTTGGTGAAGGTGTTGCAGCATTCGCGAGCGGGGGATCCAGTCAAGGACGGTGCTGCCGTTATTCAGCTGACTATTTGCCTAACGTAATTTTGTTTTGATATCAAGTCCTAGTGTAACCGGCGGATTGGAGTTACCGTTAATCCATGCACGGGTGATTTGGCGAAGGTGTTGCAGCATTCACGGACGGGGAT
>CAMZJQ010000397.1:22500-24738 GCA_947310385.1 Nephrotoma appendiculata | reverse complement strand
TTTTAGTATTTTAAAAAAAATTGCTTTACATCCATCGCACAATGGGAAACCTTTAAGTCGATATATATATTATCGCCAAAAATGCTTAATAATGAACGTAGCGTAAAACCGATTACAGATTCGGAATCAGCGTCGAATTTGCAAGCGGATTACATTAATATAAAATCGCATTTTGGTATTTAAAAAAAAAATGCAATACATCCATCGCACAATGGGAAACCTTTAAATCGATATATATAATATCGCCAAAAATGCTTAATAATGAACGTAGCGTAAAACCGATTACAGATTCGGAATCAGCGTCGAATTTGCAAGCGGATTACATTAATATAAAATCGCATTTTAGTATTTTAAAAAAAATTGCAATACATCCATCGCACAATGGGAAACCTTTAAGTCGATATATATATTATAGCCGAAAATGCTTATTAATGAACGTAGCGTAAAACTGATTACAGATTCGGAATCAGCGTCGAATTTGCAAGCGGATTACATTAATATAAAATCGCATTTTGGTATTTTAAAAAAAATTGCTTTACATCCATCGCACAATGGGAAACCTTTAAGTCGATATATATATTATCGCCAAAAATGCTTAATAATGAACGTAGCGTAAAACCGATTACAGATTCGGAATCAGTGTCGAATTTGCAAGCGGATTACATTAATATAAAATCGCATTTTGGTATTTTAAAAAAAAATGCAATACATCCATCGCACAATGGGAAACCTTTAAATCGATATATATAATATCGCCAAAAATGCTTAATAATGAACGTAGCGTAAAACCGATTACAGATTCGGAATCAGCGTCGAATTTGCAAGCGGATTACATTAATATAAAATCGCATTTTGGTATTTTAAAAAAAAATGCAATACATCCATCGCACAATGGGAAACCTTTAAGTCGATATATATATTATCGCCAAAAATGCTTAATAATGAACGTAGCGTAAAACCGATTACAGATTCGGAATCAGCGTCGAATTTGCAAGCGGATTACATTAATATAAAATCGCATTTTGGTATTTTAAAAAAAATTGCATTACATCCATCGCACAATGGGAAACCTTTAAATCGATATATATAATATCGCCAAAAATGCTTAATAATGAACGTAGCGTAAAACCGATTACAGATTCGGAATCAGCGTCGAATTTGCAAGCGGATTACATTAATATAAAATCGCATTTTAGTATTTTAAAAAAAATTGCAATACATCCATCGCACAATGGGAAACCTTTAAGTCGATATATATATTATAGCCGAAAATGCTTATTAATGAACGTAGCGTAAAACTGATTACAGATTCGGAATCAGCGTCGAATTTGCAAGCGGATTACATTAATATAAAATCGCATTTTGGTATTTTAAAAAAAATTGCATTACATCCATCGCACAATGGGAAACCTTTAAGTCGATATATATATTATCGCCAAAAATGCTTAATAATGAACGTAGCGTAAAACTGATTACAGATTCGGAATCAGCGTCGAATTTGCAAGCGGATTACATTAATATAAAATCGCATTTTGGTATTTTAAAAAAAAATGCAATACATCCATCGCACAATGGGAAACCTTTAAGTCGATATATATATTATCGCCAAAAATGCTTAATAATGAACGTAGCGTAAAACCGATTACAGATTCGGAATCAGCGTCGAATTTGCAAGCGGATTACATTAATATAAAATCGCATTTTGGTATTTTAAAAAAAATTGCATTACATCCATCGCACAATGGGAAACCTTTAAATCGATATATATATAATATCGCCAAAAATGCTTAATAATGAACGTAGCGTAAAACCGATTACAGATTCGGAATCAGCGTCGAATTTGCAAGCGGATTACATTAATATAAAATCGCATTTTAGTATTTTAAAAAAAATTGCAATACATCCATCGCACAATGGGAAACCTTTAAGTCGATATATATATTATAGCCGAAAATGCTTATTAATGAACGTAGCGTAAAACTGATTACAGATTCGGAATCAGCGTCGAATTTGCAAGCGGATTACATTAATATAAAATCGCATTTTGGTATTTTAAAAAAAATTGCACTACATCCATCGCACAATGGGAAACCTTTAAGTCGATATATATATTATCGCCAAAAATGCTTAATAATGAACGGATTACATTAATTTAAAATCACATTTTGGTATTTTAAACGCTTAATTATCATAAGACGTAACCGAATATAAAAATGTATTTAAAAAAAAATAGTAAAA
>CAMZJQ010000397.1:0-17500 GCA_947310385.1 Nephrotoma appendiculata | reverse complement strand
ATATTAGTGACCCTCAACCATATGTGGTCCAAGCAGAGTAACATGTACTATTAGCATGGACCGCAATATGCGTTCAAAATGTTGATGTTCATGTGTCCTGCAGTTCACATAACTTCACGCAGTTTGCTGCGTTCTTCATCGACCCACGAGCCTAGTGATCCCCCGCTAAGAGTGATATTTTTTTAATGTTAAGCAATAATATACTACTCCATTGGTAAAGCGAAATACTTTAATCAATAACGTAATTATATAAGAATAAATTACGTATATGAACTTCTCAATGGTATTGTTTATTTTTAAATTATGATCAAATTTTCTTTAATGATCCTTCCGCAGGTTCACCTACGGAAACCTTGTTACGACTTTTACTTCCTCTAAATATACAAGTTCGGTCAACTTTGGTAAAACAACCACAACACAAGAAGCATCACGGTGATCACCTCTGAGGACCTCACTAACATATTCAATCGGTAGTAGCGACGGGCGGTGTGTACAAAGGGCAGGGACGTAATCAATGCGAGCTTATGACCCGCACTTACTGGGAATTCCAGGTTCATGTGAACAGTTTCAGTCCACAATCCCAACCACGAAGGTGGTTCAGCGGTTTACCCGGTCTTTTTAGACTAGGAGGACACGTTGATACCTTCATTGTAGCGCGCGTGCAGCCCAGGACATCTAAGGGCATCACAGACCTGTTATTGCTCAATCTCATATTGCTAGACGCAATTTGTCTATTTAAGAAGCAAGTGTCTTATTAAGACAAACCACCAGGTATGACTCCACCTACAGACAATTCTTACGTATTAAGACCAATCCTCGTGAGAAGAATGGATAACAGAGGCAAAAATGTATGCAAAGTTTCAACGTCATAACCCTGCCGGCATCTAGTTAAGAAATTTGAGTCTCGTTCGTTATCGGAATTAACCAGACAAATCACTCCACGAACTAAGAACGGCCATGCACCACCACCCATAGATTCGAGAAAGAGCTATTAATCTGTCTTACTCATTTATGTTCGGACCTGGTAAGTTTCCCCGTGTTGAGTCAAATTAAGCCGCAGGCTCCACTCCTGGTGGTGCCCTTCCGTCAATTCCTTTAAGTTTCAACTTTGCAACCATACTTCCCCCGGAGCCCAAAAGCTTTGGTTTCCCGGAAAGCGACTGAAAGAGCCATATATGTAGCTCCATCCAATTGCTAGCTGGCATCGTTTATGGTTAGAACTAGGGCGGTATCTGATCGCCTTCGAACCTCTAACTTTCGTTCTTGATTAATGAAAACATCTTTGGCAAATGCTTTCGCTTATGTTAGTCTTACGACGGTCCACGAATTTCACCTCTCGCGCCGTAATACTAATGCCCCCAACTGCTTCTATTAATCATTACGTCTTGATCTAAAAACCAATTGAAAATAGAACAGACGTCTTATTCCATTATTCCATGCAGAGAATATTTAGGCACAAATGGCCTGCTTTAAGCACTCTAATTTGTTCAAAGTAATTGTACTGTTCTAGACCAGCACTCGGTAAAGAGCACTAATTTAGATTTATTACGTGGATAAACTTACGCTTAAACCACTACAGTAATACGTCATAGCATCAAGATGATGTACGAACCCAGTTACGGTGTACCACCTGTGCTTGACACAAGTTCAACTACGAACGTTTTAACCGCAACAACTTTAATATACGCTATTGGAGCTGGAATTACCGCGGCTGCTGGCACCAGACTTGCCCTCCAATTGTTCCTTGTTAAAGGATTTAAAGTGTACTCATTCCAATTACAGGGCCTCGGATTGAGTCCTGTATTGTTATTTTTCGTCACTACCTCCCCGTGCTGGGATTGGGTAATTTACGCGCCTGCTGCCTTCCTTAGATGTGGTAGCCGTTTCTCAGGCTCCCTCTCCGGAATCGAACCCTGATTCCCCGTTACCCGTTGCAACCATGGTAGTCCTAGATACTACCATCAATAGTTGATAGGGCAGACATTTGAAAGATCTATCGCCGGTACAGGACCATGCGATCTACATGTTATTCAGATTCATCTTATAAACGATACAGTATATAAATATACCTTAATGTATCGATTGATTTTAATCTAATAAAAGCACACGTTCCTTGCGGTCCGTGATTATTTGCATGTATTAGCTCTAGAATTACCACAGTTATCCATGTAACTATGTATACGATCTAATAAATCATAACTGATATACTGAGCCTTTTGCGGTTTCTCTATTCGAGAGTGTGTACTTAGACATGCATGGCTTAATCTTTGAGACAAGCATATAACTACTGGCAGGATCAACCAGAATGTAAATTTATTTTTTATTTTCATAAAGCTTTTATACCTTATGAATATAGTTTACAAATTATTTTTAAAATTTATTTTCACGTTATTTCAATAGGATTTTTAATACATTTTCATTCAGAATATATTTAATTTTATTAAAGGTGCAAACCCTTTGTAATATTTTGTATGTGAATATGAATTTTGTTTTTATATAAAAAATTCTCACACTAACCAAATAAAATAATGTAATAAGATACAATTAAAAACATTTAATATATCTATATACACTTTTAAAGACTTTGTAAGTAATTTACTATGCTTTGCATAGAGTATTACATCTATTGCGTATATCAATCGATATATGCGTACATCGTAATACTACTTCAATATAGTTTACAATTTTTGTTCTTTGCTTCATAAAATAGTGTATTTTCATTCACCTTTTAAGTGACAAATGATATTAATAATAATATTTATTTTTAACAACTTGCTTTACTACAATATACACTTATGCACAAAGAAGACGGAGAAAAAGCAAAATTTAAAAATAATAAAATTCAAAAATTAACTTCTTGATCGTTTTGCTTTGATTTCATTCTGTTTTGATTCATTTACCGTTTATTTCAACCACCACAATATAAAAAAAAAATAAAAACATCGTTAATGTATTTTTCATTCATTGCATCTCGTTATCAATTCCTTTTTCTAATAAAAAAATTGTTTTGCTATAGCTTGTTTGTCTTATTAATGAACGTAGCGTAAAACTGATTACAGATTCGGAATCAGCGTCGAATTTGCAAGCGGATTACATTAATATAAAATCGCATTTTGGTATTTTAAAAAAAAATGCAATACATCCATCGCACAATGGGAAACCTTTAAATCGATATATATAATATCGCCAAAAATGCTTAATAATGAACGTAGCGTAAAACCGATTACAGATTCGGAATCAGCGTCGAATTTGCAAGCGGATTACATTAATATAAAATCGCATTTTAGTATTTTAAAAAAAATTGCAATACATCCATCGCACAATGGGAAACCTTTAAGTCGATATATATATTATAGCCGAAAATGCTTATTAATGAACGTAGCGTAAAACTGATTACAGATTCGGAATCAGCGTCGAATTTGCAAGCGGATTACATTAATATAAAATCGCATTTTGGTATTTTAAAAAAAATGCAATACATCCATCGCACAATGGGAAACCTTTAAGTCGATATATATATTATCGCCAAAAATGCTTAATAATGAACGTAGCGTAAAACCGATTACAGATTCGGAATCAGCGTCGAATTTGCAAGCGGATTACATTAATATAAAATCGCATTTTGGTATTTTAAAAAAAAATGCAATACATCCATCGCACAATGGGAAACCTTTAAGTCGATATATATATTATCGCCAAAAATGCTTAATAATGAACGTAGCGTAAAACCGATTACAGATTCGGAATCAGCGTCGAATTTGCAAGCGGATTACATTAATATAAAATCGCATTTTGGTATTTTAAAAAAAATTGCTTTACATCCATCGCACAATGGGAAACCTTTAAGTCGATATATATATTATCGCCAAAAATGCTTAATAATGAACGTAGCGTAAAACCGATTACAGATTCGGAATCAGCGTCGAATTTGCAAGCGGATTACATTAATATAAAATCGCATTTTGGTATTTTAAAAAAAAATGCAATACATCCATCGCACAATGGGAAACCTTTAAATCGATATATATAATATCGCCAAAAATGCTTAATAATGAACGTAGCGTAAAACCGATTACAGATTCGGAATCAGCGTCGAATTTGCAAGCGGATTACATTAATATAAAATCGCATTTTAGTATTTTAAAAAAAATTGCTTTACATCCATCGCACAATGGGAAACCTTTAAGTCGATATATATATTATCGCCAAAAATGCTTAATAATGAACGTAGCGTAAAACCGATTACAGATTCGGAATCAGCGTCGAATTTGCAAGCGGATTACATTAATATAAAATCGCATTTTGGTATTTTAAAAAAAAATGCAATATATCCATCGCACAATGGGAAACCTTTAAATCGATATATATAATATCGCCAAAAATGCTTAATAATGAACGTAGCGTAAAACCGATTACAGATTCGGAATCAGCGTCGAATTTGCAAGCGGATTACATTAATATAAAATCGCATTTTAGTATTTTAAAAAAAATTGCAATACATCCATCGCACAATGGGAAACCTTTAAGTCGATATATATATTATCGCCAAAAATGCTTAATAATGAACGTAGCGTAAAACCGATTACAGATTCGGAATCAGTAATCGGTTTACATCCCCTGAAGATAACCTCCAGCCAGGGGAGGATGACCGCAGAGTTCCTTTGGATCTCTGCTGGTATAATCCGATCCGGGCCCGCCGATTTATAAGGCTTAAAACCGTTCAGTGCCCACAGGATTCGTTTCCTGTCCACGATGCCATCCAC
Organism: Nephrotoma appendiculata; assembly: GCA_947310385.1. Classification (NCBI taxonomy): domain Eukaryota; kingdom Metazoa; phylum Arthropoda; class Insecta; order Diptera; family Tipulidae; genus Nephrotoma; species Nephrotoma appendiculata. Next base: position 12,737 of record CAMZJQ010000397.1, on the reverse strand, counting down.
ATTCGTTAAAGGTGTTCCTCGATGAGCTCCAGGCTCCATCGAGTCATCAATGCTTCCCGGAAAATGGGTCTCAATGAGAAGCTCCAATGATTCCGCACTTGAAGCTGTCCATAACCCGTCCGGCCTAATTAAGTAACTAGGACTGGTTGGGTTAGTAGATAGAATTTTCCTTAGGCGAGAAGTCTCGGAGACCTCCTCCATTCTACAACAGAAGAGTCTCCAAGACCCCCTTTGTGCCCTCCTCAACTCTTTTTTGTATGTTCTCAGGTCTTCCTTATAGGAATCCCAATCTCGATTTTCCCTGGTGTTCTTAGCCTTATTAAAGGCTGTCCTACACGCTCTCCGATAGGTTCCCAACCCCGTGGTCCACCATATCGGTTTCTGCCTGCCCCTAGCCTTTATTAGGGGGCACGCAGCATTAAATGAAAGATTGCATGCCTTTGTGACAATATCAACCATGCCATCTAATTCCTCTACTGTCGCCGGAAGTCCAGGAACCTCCAGCGGCAATAATTCCTTCAACACCTCCCCATATTTGTTCCAGTTTGTCCTTCTGGGATTCCTGAAGGCTTTCCGGGCAACAGGTTTGATGTTGAGGTTATATGTAATATATCGGTGATCAGAGAATGAGTGCTCTTTCGCCACTCTCCACCCACTGATCATATCAAAAATTGTTTCTGACGCACAGGTTACATCTAGAACCTCCTGTCGATTTCTAACAATGAATGTTGGTTCACACCCAATATTGCAAACTACAAGGTTAGTATTTAATAAGTAATCAAAAAATAACTCACCCCTTTCATTAATGTCTGTGCTTCCCCAGATTGTGTGATGCGCGTTTGCATCACATCCAAGTATCACACCTACCTTTTTCTGACCTGCTTCCCGGATCAGTTCCCCCAGGTTGTCCGGTGGAACCTCCTTCTCGCGATCCATGTAGGCTGAGGCTAGCCATAGTTTTTCACAGCCTACCTCAGCGCTCACCGCCGTAACGTCCCCGCTACTAAATTGTGGAAGAAGAAAAATATTCAAATTATTTTTCGCTAAGATACACGATCTGATCTTTTCAGAGTTGCTTGAGTATAATAATTTATACCCTTTCATTCCGAGGCCACAGATCCTGTTATTATTAATCCAAGGTTCTTGGATTAACACCAAGTCCTCATCTGACTTAGTCAGTCTGAGCACGAGGGCTGCCGAGGCAGCCTTCGTGTGGTGCAGGTTTATTTGTACAATGCTAACCATTGTAATCTACCTTACTCACCACTTCATGCACTTCCTGCATCAGGATAGTGTCATTTGGCTCGTTGGTTTGGTCGCAAACCCCCTCTCGTCGTGTGTTCGACGGGTTGCCCACATCGGACTTCAGAGAGAGGAGGCTGCCTCCCATCACCAACTTCACTTCGTCCGAAATATCGGAACGGCTATTCTGGTCGGCCTCAGCCCGCTTGACCGTTTCCTGCCGGGTCCGTTCTACGTCGCCCCCAGGCTGGTCTTCCGCGCCCTTATCGACCTCGTCTTTCCTATAAACTTTAAGAGTGATCGACCCGAAACCGAAGTTGATTACTCCCTTAGATCTAGCAAGGGAAACCAAGGATTCCTTATTGATCAGCATGATTGCCAATCTAAAGCCCACCTTAGCCTCCTCCTGCTTCACAATCCTCCATCCTTCCGTTGGAAGATCGGGATTACTGGCCCGGATAATCTCAATGACCTCCTCTGGCTTATCCGGCTCGGTTGGTAACCAGACGCGTGCTCGCGGCCTGCTCGGGATTTCCCCTCTGCTGACTGCTTCCAGCCTCGCGCCCGGCCACACCTCGCCTACCTCGGTCACTGCTCTTTTATAGAGATCGACCGATCTCTGGTCTGAGCACGCAGTTAGCTTAACGCGCCCTTGGTGCCATCCCGCATCTCTGCAGGACGGGGGGGATCCCGGATTTTCTCTAAGGATCCTCAAGAAAATGGAGTTTAGTGCATTATACACTACCCTCCACTTTTCCGACGTGATGCTCCCATCTTCCTGACCTTTGTCAATGACGGCTAGCACCAGCACGTGCTCCTTCAGGATTTCACTGAATAATTTCAGTTTCTGCTCCTTAGGAGCACCCGACGTCATGTCTGCTTGCACTTTGGCCCGCTTACTGTCTTCTGCTTCAAGCTCATCCTGGGACCTCTGTCTTTTAGACATAAGGATCCTCTCCGAGCTATCGCAGCCGACAGTTTTCTTAGCCCATGCTACAGATTCCTTCTGCGCAACTGTAAGCTGCCCCTCAGGGGTCGCAGCCAGTTTCTCCAGTACTCTAAATGCCGACCGTCTTTCTCTGTACCGTCGTTTTGATGGAGGGATCTCTCTCGGTCCCCCACTGTTCTGTTTGGCAGTTCCGCTTCCACCTGGCTTCGATGTCATGGTGTTGCTTACCCTTGCCTCAGTTGAGGGAGCCCCACCTTGTTGGTTAGAGTTACTCCCCTCTATAGTACTTCCCGGTTTTTGGTGGGTACCGGTCCCCTTATTTTTATTATTTTTTAAATCTTCCATATATTCCCACGAGTATCGGAGAAATACGTCCACCTGCGCAGAGATCCGTATACGCAGGTAAGGCTAAATACAACTGGAGGTTGCCAGGTATCCAGAGGGCTCCGTTCACGACTGGGCTTTGTTAAATGGGCCCCCAGTCTAGTCGATCATCAGCACGGGTCGCATAACACCTTAATCCAGCCCATTGGCTCACCGAGTACCCCGCCTTCCACGCCCCCGCCCCCCAACATCCACTCACTCATTCACCCATCTATATGGATATCCCAAACAAATAGGACCCATTTCATTCAGGGGATTACCGTTTATAGGGTTCCCTACTCACTACCTGAAGGCTCGAGAGCGCAGGGAGACGTGACGCTCAGTTCACCGTGGTTGTGGTCGATGGTTTTATGGCGCCATCAATTCGCCTTTCCCTACTGGGTATCATAGGCACTCAGAATTTAGTGAACAGAGGTTAACCACTCCCCCGTTCTCTGAGACTCTCCTTCCAGCAGAGCTGCGGTTGGGGACGGCTTATTTAATTCACCGCTAACCTACCTATCGATAGGCCGTTCACAATCCACCACCTGTGACCCCCCCGATAGCTGCAGCTCGCCACGGGCGGGAAACCTTTAAGTCGATATATATATTATCGCCAAAAATGCTTAATAATGAACGTAGCGTAAAACCGATTACAGATTCGGAATCAGCGTCGAATTTGCAAGCGGATTACATTAATATAAAATCGCATTTTAGTATTTTAAAAAAAATTGCATTACATCCATCGCACAATGGGAAACCTTTAAGTCGATATATATATTATCGCCAAAAATGCTTAATAATGAACGTAGCGTAAAACCGATTACAGATTCGGAATCAGCGTCGAATTTGCAAGCGGATTACATTAATATAAAATCGCATTTTGGTATTTTAAAAAAAAATGCAATACATCCATCGCACAATGGGAAACCTTTAAATCGATATATATAATATCGCCAAAAATGCATAATAATGAACGTAGCGTAAAACCGATTACAGATTCGGAATCAGCGTCGAATTTGCAAGCGGATTACATTAATATAAAATCGCATTTTGGTATTTTAAAAAAAAATGCAATACATCCATCGCACAATGGGAAACCTTTAAATCGATATATATAATATCGCCAAAAATGCTTAATAATGAACGTAGCGTAAAACCGATTACAGATTCGGAATCAGCGTCGAATTTGCAAGCGGATTACATTAATATAAAATCGCATTTTAGTATTTTAAAAAAAATTGCTTTACATCCATCGCACAATGGGAAACCTTTAAGTCGATATATATATATTATCGCCAAAAATGCTTAATAATGAACGTAGCGTAAAACCGATTACAGATTCGGAATCAGCGTCGAATTTGCAAGCGGATTACATTAATATAAAATCGCATTTTAGTATTTTAAAAAAAATTGCATTACATCCATCGCACAATGGGAAACCTTTAAGTCGATATATATATTATCGCCAAAAATGCTTAATAATGAACGTAGCGTAAAACCGATTACAGATTCGGAATCAGCGTCGAATTTGCAAGCGGATTACATTAATATAAAATCGCATTTTGGTATTTTAAAAAAAAATGCAATACATCCATCTCACAATGGGAAACCTTTAAATCGATATATATAATATCGCCAAAAATGCTTAATAATGAACGTAGCGTAAAACCGATTACAGATTCGGAATCAGCGTCGAATTTGCAAGCGGATTACATTAATATAAAATCGCATTTTAGTATTTTAAAAAAAATTGCAATACATCCATCGCACAATGGGAAACCTTTAAGTCGATATATATATTATAGCCGAAAATGCTTATTAATGAACGTAGCGTAAAACTGATTACAGATTCGGAATCAGCGTCGAATTTGCAAGCGGATTACATTAATATAAAATCGCATTTTGGTATTTTAAAAAAAATTGCTTTACATCCATCGCACAATGGGAAACCTTTAAGTCGATATATATATTATCGCCAAAAATGCTTAATAATGAACGTAGCGTAAAACCGATTACAGATTCGGAATCAGCGTCGAATTTGCAAGCGGATTACATTAATATAAAATCGCATTTTGGTATTTTAAAAAAAAATGCAATACATCCATCGCACAATGGGAAACCTTTAAATCGATATATATAATATCGCCAAAAATGCTTAATAATGAACGTAGCGTAAAACCGATTACAGATTCGGAATCAGCGTCGAATTTGCAAGCGGATTACATTAATATAAAATCGCATTTTAGTATTTTAAAAAAAATTGCAATACATCCATCGCACAATGGGAAACCTTTAAGTCGATATATATATTATCGCCAAAAATGCTTAATAATGAACGTAGCGTAAAACCGATTACAGATTCGGAATCAGCGTCGAATTTGCAAGCGGATTACATTAATATAAAATCGCATTTTGGTATTTTAAAAAAAATTGCTTTACATCCATCGCACAATGGGAAACCTTTAAGTCGATATATATATTATCGCCAAAAATGCTTAATAATGAACGTAGCGTAAAACCGATTACAGATTCGGAATCAGCGTCGAATTTGCAAGCGGATTACATTAATATAAAATCGCATTTTGGTATTTTAAAAAAAAATGCAATACATCCATCGCACAATGGGAAACCTTTAAGTCGATATATATATTATCGCCAAAAATGCTTAATAATGAACGTAGCGTAAAACCGATTACAGATTCGGAATCAGCGTCGAATTTGCAAGCGGATTACATTAATATAAAATCGCATTTTGGTATTTTAAAAAAAATTGCTTTACATCCATCGCACAATGGGAAACCTTTAAGTCGATATATATATTATCGCCAAAAATGCTTAATAATGAACGTAGCGTAAAACCGATTACAGATTCGGAATCAGCGTCGAATTTGCAAGCGGACTACATTAATATAAAATCGCAATTTGGTATTTTAAAAAAAAATGCAATACATCCATCGCACAATGGGAAACCTTTAAATCGATATATATAATATCGCCAAAAATGCTTAATAATGAACGTAGCGTAAAACCGATTACAGATTCGGAATCAGCGTCGAATTTGCAAGCGGATTACATTAATATAAAATCGCATTTTGGTATTTTAAAAAAAATTGCTTTACATCCATCGCACAATGGGAAACCTTTAAGTCGATATATATATTATCGCCAAAAATGCTTAATAATGAACGTAGCGTAAAACCGATTACAGATTCGGAATCAGCGTCGAATTTGCAAGCGGATTACATTAATATAAAATCGCATTTTGGTATTTTAAAAAAAAATGCAATACATCCATCGCACAATGGGAAACCTTTAAATCGATATATATAATATCGCCAAAAATGCTTAATAATGAACGTAGCGTAAAACCGATTACAGATTCGGAATCAGCGTCGAATTTGCAAGCAGATTACATTAATATAAAATCGCATTTTAGTATTTTAAAAAAAATTGCAATACATCCATCGCACAATGGGAAACCTTTAAGTCGATATATATATTATAGCCGAAAATGCTTATTAATGAACGTAGCGTAAAACTGATTACAGATTCGGAATCAGCGTCGAATTTGCAAGCGGATTACATTAATATAAAATCGCATTTTGGTATTTTAAAAAAAATGCAATACATCCATCGCACAATGGGAAACCTTTAAGTCGATATATATATTATCGCCAAAAATGCTTAATAATGAACGTAGCGTAAAACCGATTACAGATTCGGAATCAGCGTCGAATTTGCAAGCGGATTACATTAATATAAAATCGCATTTTGGTATTTTAAAAAAAAATGCAATACATCCATCGCACAATGGGAAACCTTTAAGTCGATATATATATTATCGCCAAAAATGCTTAATAATGAACGTAGCGTAAAACCGATTACAGATTCGGAATCAGCGTCGAATTTGCAAGCGGATTACATTAATATAAAATCGCATTTTGGTATTTTAAAAAAAATTGCTTTACATCCATCGCACAATGGGAAACCTTTAAGTCGATATATATATTATCGCCAAAAATGCTTAATAATGAACGTAGCGTAAAACCGATTACAGATTCGGAATCAGCGTCGAATTTGCAAGCGGATTACATTAATATAAAATCGCATTTTGGTATTTTAAAAAAAAATGCAATACATCCATCGCACAATGGGAAACCTTTAAATCGATATATATAATATCGCCAAAAATGCTTAATAATGAACGTAGCGTAAAACCGATTACAGATTCGGAATCAGCGTCGAATTTGCAAGCGGATTACATTAATATAAAATCGCATTTTGGTATTTTAAAAAAAATTGCTTTACATCCATCGCACAATGGGAAACCTTTAAGTCGATATATATATTATCGCCAAAAATGCTTAATAATGAACGTAGCGTAAAACCGATTACAGATTCGGAATCAGCGTCGAATTTGCAAGCGGATTACATTAATATAAAATCGCATTTTGGTATTTTAAAAAAAATTGCTTTACATCCATCGCACAATGGGAAACCTTTAAGTCGATATATATATTATCGCCAAAAATGCTTATTAATGAACGTAGCGTAAAACCGATTACAGATTCGGAATCAGCGTCGAATTTGCAAGCGGATTACATTAATATAAAATCGCATTTTGGTATTTTAAAAAAAAATGCAATACATCCATCGCACAATGGGAAACCTTTAAATCGATATATATAATATCGCCAAAAATGCTTAATAATGAACGTAGCGTAAAACCGATTACAGATTCGGAATCAGCGTCGAATTTGCAAGCGGATTACATTAATATAAAATCGCATTTTAGTATTTTAAAAAAAATTGCTTTACATCCATCGCACAATGGGAAACCTTTAAGTCGATATATATATTATCGCCAAAAATGCTTAATAATGAACGTAGCGTAAAACCGATTACAGATTCGGAATCAGCGTCGAATTTGCAAGCGGATTACATTAATATAAAATCGCATTTTGGTATTTAAAAAAAAAATGCAATACATCCATCGCACAATGGGAAACCTTTAAATCGATATATATAATATCGCCAAAAATGCTTAATAATGAACGTAGCGTAAAACCGATTACAGATTCGGAATCAGCGTCGAATTTGCAAGCGGATTACATTAATATAAAATCGCATTTTGGTATTTTAAAAAAAATTGCTTTACATCCATCGCACAATGGGAAACCTTTAAGTCGATATATATATTATCGCCAAAAATGCTTAATAATGAACGTAGCGTAAAACCGATTACAGATTCGGAATCAGCGTCGAATTTGCAAGCGGATTACATTAATATAAAATCGCATTTTGGTATTTTAAAAAAAAATGCAATACATCCATCGCACAATGGGAAACCTTTAAGTCGATATATATATTATCGCCAAAAATGCTTAATAATGAACGTAGCGTAAAACCGATTACAGATTCGGAATCAGCGTCGAATTTGCAAGCGGATTACATTAATATAAAATCGCATTTTGGTATTTTAAAAAAAATTGCTTTACATCCATCGCACAATGGGAAACCTTTAAGTCGATATATATATTATCGCCAAAAATGCTTAATAATGAACGTAGCGTAAAACCGATTACAGATTCGGAATCAGCGTCGAATTTGCAAGCGGACTACATTAATATAAAATCGCAATTTGGTATTTTAAAAAAAAATGCAATACATCCATCGCACAATGGGAAACCTTTAAATCGATATATATAATATCGCCAAAAATGCTTAATAATGAACGTAGCGTAAAACCGATTACAGATTCGGAATCAGCGTCGAATTTGCAAGCGGATTACATTAATATAAAATCGCATTTTGGTATTTTAAAAAAAATTGCTTTACATCCATCGCACAATGGGAAACCTTTAAGTCGATATATATATTATCGCCAAAAATGCTTAATAATGAACGTAGCGTAAAACCGATTACAGATTCGGAATCAGCGTCGAATTTGCAAGCGGATTACATTAATATAAAATCGCATTTTGGTATTTTAAAAAAAAATGCAATACATCCATCGCACAATGGGAAACCTTTAAATCGATATATATAATATCGCCAAAAATGCTTAATAATGAACGTAGCGTAAAACCGATTACAGATTCGGAATCAGCGTCGAATTTGCAAGCAGATTACATTAATATAAAATCGCATTTTAGTATTTTAAAAAAAATTGCAATACATCCATCGCACAATGGGAAACCTTTAAGTCGATATATATATTATAGCCGAAAATGCTTATTAATGAACGTAGCGTAAAACTGATTACAGATTCGGAATCAGCGTCGAATTTGCAAGCGGATTACATTAATATAAAATCGCATTTTGGTATTTTAAAAAAAATGCAATACATCCATCGCACAATGGGAAACCTTTAAGTCGATATATATATTATCGCCAAAAATGCTTAATAATGAACGTAGCGTAAAACCGATTACAGATTCGGAATCAGCGTCGAATTTGCAAGCGGATTACATTAATATAAAATCGCATTTTGGTATTTTAAAAAAAAATGCAATACATCCATCGCACAATGGGAAACCTTTAAGTCGATATATATATTATCGCCAAAAATGCTTAATAATGAACGTAGCGTAAAACCGATTACAGATTCGGAATCAGCGTCGAATTTGCAAGCGGATTACATTAATATAAAATCGCATTTTGGTATTTTAAAAAAAATTGCTTTACATCCATCGCACAATGGGAAACCTTTAAGTCGATATATATATTATCGCCAAAAATGCTTAATAATGAACGTAGCGTAAAACCGATTACAGATTCGGAATCAGCGTCGAATTTGCAAGCGGATTACATTAATATAAAATCGCATTTTGGTATTTTAAAAAAAAATGCAATACATCCATCGCACAATGGGAAACCTTTAAATCGATATATATAATATCGCCAAAAATGCTTAATAATGAACGTAGCGTAAAACCGATTACAGATTCGGAATCAGCGTCGAATTTGCAAGCGGATTACATTAATATAAAATCGCATTTTGGTATTTTAAAAAAAATTGCTTTACATCCATCGCACAATGGGAAACCTTTAAGTCGATATATATATTATCGCCAAAAATGCTTAATAATGAACGTAGCGTAAAACCGATTACAGATTCGGAATCAGCGTCGAATTTGCAAGCGGATTACATTAATATAAAATCGCATTTTGGTATTTTAAAAAAAATTGCTTTACATCCATCGCACAATGGGAAACCTTTAAGTCGATATATATATTATCGCCAAAAATGCTTATTAATGAACGTAGCGTAAAACCGATTACAGATTCGGAATCAGCGTCGAATTTGCAAGCGGATTACATTAATATAAAATCGCATTTTGGTATTTTAAAAAAAAATGCAATACATCCATCGCACAATGGGAAACCTTTAAATCGATATATATAATATCGCCAAAAATGCTTAATAATGAACGTAGCGTAAAACCGATTACAGATTCGGAATCAGCGTCGAATTTGCAAGCGGATTACATTAATATAAAATCGCATTTTAGTATTTTAAAAAAAATTGCTTTACATCCATCGCACAATGGGAAACCTTTAAGTCGATATATATATTATCGCCAAAAATGCTTAATAATGAACGTAGCGTAAAACCGATTACAGATTCGGAATCAGCGTCGAATTTGCAAGCGGATTACATTAATATAAAATCGCATTTTGGTATTTAAAAAAAAAATGCAATACATCCATCGCACAATGGGAAACCTTTAAATCGATATATATAATATCGCCAAAAATGCTTAATAATGAACGTAGCGTAAAACCGATTACAGATTCGGAATCAGCGTCGAATTTGCAAGCGGATTACATTAATATAAAATCGCATTTTGGTATTTTAAAAAAAATTGCTTTACATCCATCGCACAATGGGAAACCTTTAAGTCGATATATATATTATCGCCAAAAATGCTTAATAATGAACGTAGCGTAAAACCGATTACAGATTCGGAATCAGCGTCGAATTTGCAAGCGGATTACATTAATATAAAATCGCATTTTGGTATTTAAAAAAAAAATGCAATACATCCATCGCACAATGGGAAACCTTTAAATCGATATATATAATATCGCCAAAAATGCTTAATAATGAACGTAGCGTAAAACCGATTACAGATTCGGAATCAGCGTCGAATTTGCAAGCGGATTACATTAATATAAAATCGCATTTTAGTATTTTAAAAAAAATTGCTTTACATCCATCGCACAATGGGAAACCTTTAAGTCGATATATATATTATCGCCAAAAATGCTTAATAATGAACGTAGCGTTAAACCGATTACAGATTCGGAATCAGCGTCGAATTTGCAAGCGGATTACATTAATATAAAATCGCATTTTGGTATTTAAAAAAAAAATGCAATACATCCATCGCACAATGGGAAACCTTTAAATCGATATATATAATATCGCCAAAAATGCTTAATAATGAACGTAGCGTAAAACCGATTACAGATTCGGAATCAGCGTCGAATTTGCAAGCGGATTACATTAATATAAAATCGCATTTTAGTATTTTAAAAAAAATTGCTTTACATCCATCGCACAATGGGAAACCTTTAAGTCGATATATATATTATCGCCAAAAATGCTTAATAATGAACGTAGCGTTAAACCGATTACAGATTCGGAATCAGCGTCGAATTTGCAAGCGGATTACATTAATATAAAATCGCATTTTGGTATTTTAAAAAAAAATGCAATACATCCATCGCACAATGAGAAACCTTTAAATCGATATATATAATATCGCCAAAAATGCTTAATAATGAACGTAGCGTAAAACCGATTACAGATTCGGAATCAGCGTCGAATTTGCAAGCGGATTACATTAATATAAAATCGCATTTTGGTATTTTAAAAAAAAATGCAATACATCCATCGCACAATGGGAAACCTTTAAATCGATATATATAATATCGCCAAAAATGCTTAATAATGAACGTAGCGTAAAACCGATTACAGATTCGGAATCAGCGTCGAATTTGCAAGCGGATTACATTAATATAAAATCGCATTTTAGTATTTTAAAAAAAATTGCAATACATCCATCGCACAACGGGAAACCTTTAAGTCGATATATATATTATCGCCAAAAATGCTTAATAATGAACGTAGCGTAAAACCGATTACAGATTCGGAATCAGCGTCGAATTTGCAAGCGGATTACATTAATATAAAATCGCATTTTGGTATTTTAAAAAAAAATGCAATACATCCATCGCACAATGGGAAACCTTTAAATCGATATATATAATATCGCCAAAAATGCTTAATAATGAACGTAGCGTAAAACCGATTACAGATTCGGAATCAGCGTCGAATTTGCAAGCGGATTACATTAATATAAAATCGCATTTTGGTATTTTAAAAAAAAATGCAATACATCCATCGCACAATGGGAAACCTTTAAATCGATATATATAATATCGCCAAAAATGCTTAATAATGAACGTAGCGTAAAACCGATTACAGATTCGGAATCAGCGTCGAATTTGCAAGCGGATTACATTAATATAAAATCGCATTTTAGTATTTTAAAAAAAATTGCAATACATCCATCGCACAACGGGAAACCTTTAAGTCGATATATATATTATCGCCAAAAATGCTTAATAATGAACGTAGCGTAAAACCGATTACAGATTCGGAATCAGCGTCGAATTTGCAAGCGGATTACATTAATATAAAATCGCATTTTGGTATTTTAAAAAAAATTGCTTTACATCCATCGCACAATGGGAAACCTTTAAGTCGATATATATATTATCGCCAAAAATGCTTAATAATGAACGTAGCGTAAAACCGATTACAGATTCGGAATCAGCGTCGAATTTGCAAGCGGATTACATTAATATAAAATCGCATTTTGGTATTTTAAAAAAAAATGCAATACATCCATCGCACAATGGGAAACCTTTAAATCGATATATATAATATCGCCAAAAATGCTTAATAATGAACGTAGCGTAAAACCGATTACAGATTCGGAATCAGCGTCGAATTTGCAAGCGGATTACATTAATATAAAATCGCATTTTAGTATTTTAAAAAAAATTGCTTTACATCCATCGCACAATGGGAAACCTTTAAGTCGATATATATATTATCGCCAAAAATGCTTAATAATGAACGTAGCGTAAAACCGATTACAGATTC
>CAMZJQ010000396.1:0-18704 GCA_947310385.1 Nephrotoma appendiculata | reverse complement strand
TAATATAAAATATGCGCGTGAACTTTTTCCTAAATATTTCCTAAAAACAAAAACAAAAAATAAGTAATAGTTTAGGAAATACTTCACATGCCTATATAGAAATGTGAAGTTTTTCCTAAAACTCTACTAATGTATCTTAGTATTAGTGAGTATAATACACAAAAATAGATCGACTACACGATGAACGATTGATTCAATGATGATCCAAAACGTGTTCAAGAAATCTGATCAACGGCTACCCGAATAAAGAAATGTTTCTTAATGAAAGTGTTTTTTCTGAATTTAAATAAATGTTTTTAATTGATTGATGATTTAAGAAAAGTTGATAAAAATGAAATAATAGAAGTTGACTTAATATGTGCGATTCTTAATTAATTTTCAAAATATTATAAGAAAAGTATTAAATGAAATGATTTTTTAAATTATTTAGGAAATGATTTTAGAAAACTATTCAAAAAATATGTAACTAAATTTTTGATTTTTTTTTTTTTTTTTTTTACTAAATAGTTTAAAATTATAAATAAAATTTGACACTTGAAGAATTGTATAAATTCTGGAAAAGCAAAAATTTAAGGTCGGAAGTGAAAAATTTTTAAGGTGAGAAGTGAAAAATTTAGCTTTAGTTAATAAACAATTCCACATTTAAAATTTTTTTGATAATGTATACTCGTTACATGATTTTTTCGATTTTCACAAAAAGTTTCAAGAAAATTGCTTGGGGCTTTGGTGGTTAAATATGAATTAAACTCCAATAATTGAATTGCAGATCAATTGAATCGTTTTGCAGTCATAATTTGCTTTCCTAAACCACTTTAGAGTTCGAAGGCATCAATAAGCGAATATTTGTAGGAAACCAAATTATGACTGCAAAACGATTCAATTGATCTGCAATTCAATTATTAGAGTTTTATTCAAATTTGACCCCCATAGCCCCAAGCAATTTTCTTGAAACTTTTTGCATAGCTTAAACTGACCAATATTTATCTACAAATATTCGCTTATTGATGCCTTCGAACTCTAAAGTGGTTTAGGAAAGCAAATTATGAATGCAAGACGATTCAATTGATCTGCAATTCAATTATTGGAGTTTTATGCAAATTGACCCCCCTAGCCCCAAGCAATTTTCTTGAAACTTTTTGCATAGCTTAAACTGACCAATATCTATCTACAAATATTCGCTTATGGATGCCTTCGAACTCTAAAGTGGTTTAGGAAAGCAAATTATGAATGCAAGACGATTCAATTGATCTGCAATTCAATTATTGGAGTTTTATGCAAATTGAACCCCCTAGCCCCAAGCAATTTTCTTGAAACTTTTTGCATAGCTGAAACTGACCAATATCTATCTATAAATATTCGCTTATTGATGCCTTCGAACTCTAAAGTGGTTTAGGAAAGCAAATTATGACTGCAAAACGATTCAATTGATCTGCAATTCAATTATTAGAGTTTTATTCATATTTGACCCCCATAGCCCCAAGCAATTTTCTTGAAACTTTTTGCATAGCTTAAACTGACCAATATCTATCTACAAATATTCGCTTATGGATGCCTTCGAACTCTAAAGTGGTTTAGGAAAGCAAATTATGAATGCAAGACGATTCAATTGATCTGCAATTCAATTATTGGAGTTTTATTCAAATTGACCCCCTAGCCCCAAGCAATTTTCTTGAAACTTTTTGCATAGCTTAAACTGACCAATATCTATCTAAAAATATTCGCTTATTGATGCCTTCGAACTCTAAAGTGGTTTAGGAAAGCAAATTATGACTGCAAAACGATTCAATTGATCTGCAATTCAATTATTAGAGTTTTATTCAAATTTGACCCCCATAACCCCAAGCAATTTTCTTGAAACTTTTTGCATAGCTTAAACTGACCAATATTTATCTACAAATATTCGCTTATTGATGCCTTCGAACTCTAAAGTGGTTTAGGAAAGCAAATTATGAATGCAAGACGATTCAATTGATCTGCAATTCAATTATTGGAGTTTTATGCAAATTGACCCCCCTAGCCCCAAGCAATTTTCTTGAAACTTTTTGCATAGCTTAAACTGACCAATATCTATCTACAAATATTCGCTTATGGATGCCTTCGAACTCTAAAGTGGTTTAGGAAAGCAAATTATGAATGCAAGACGATTCAATTGATCTGCAATTCAATTATTGGAGTTTTATGCAAATTGACCCCCCTAGCCCCAAGCAATTTTCTTGAAACTTTTTGCATAGCTTAAACTGACCAATATCTATCTACAAATATTCGCTTATTGATGCCTTCGAACTCTAAAGTGGTTTAGGAAAGCAAATTATGAATGCAAGACGATTCAATTGATCTGCAATTCAATTATTGGAGTTTTATGCAAATTGAACCCCCTAGCCCCAAGCAATTTTCTTGAAACTTTTTGCATAGCTTAAACTGACCAATATCTATCTATAAATATTCGCTTATTGATGCCTTCGAACTCTAAAGTGGTTTAGGAAAGCAAATTATGACTGCAAAACGATTCAATTGATCTGCAATTCAATTATTAGAGTTTTATTCATATTTGACCCCCATAGCCCCAAGCAATTTTCTTGAAACTTTTTGCATAGCTTAAACTGACCAATATCTATCTACAAATATTCGCTTATGGATGCCTTCGAACTCTAAAGTGGTTTAGGAAAGCAAATTATGAATGCAAGACGATTCAATTGATCTGCAATTCAATTATTGGAGTTTTATGCAAATTGAACCCCCTAGCCCCAAGCAATTTTCTTGAAACTTTTTGCATAGCTTAAACTGACCAATATCTATCTATAAATATTCGCTTATTGATGCCTTCGAACTCTAAAGTGGTTTAGGAAAGCAAATTATGACTGCAAAACGATTCAATTGATCTGCAATTCAATTATTAGAGTTTTATTCATATTTGACCCCCATAGCCCCAAGCAATTTTCTTGAAACTTTTTGCATAGCTTAAACTGACCAATATCTATCTATAAATATTCGCTTATTGATGCCTTCGAACTCTAAAGTGGTTTAGGAAAGCAAATTATGACTGCAAAACGATTCAATTGATCTGCAATTCAATTATTAGAGTTTTATTCAAATTTGACCCCCATAGCCCCAAGCAATTTTCTTGAAACTTTTTGCATAGCTTAAACTGACCAATATTTATCTACAAATATTCGCTTATTGATGCCTTCGAACTCTAAAGTGGTTTAGGAAAGCAAATTATGAATGCAAGACGATTCAATTGATCTGCAATTCAATTATTGGAGTTTTATGCAAATTGACCCCCCTAGCCCCAAGCAATTTTCTTGAAACTTTTTGCATAGCTTAAACTGACCAATATCTATCTACAAATATTCGCTTATGGATGCCTTCGAACTCTAAAGTGGTTTAGGAAAGCAAATTATGAATGCAAGACGATTCAATTGATCTGCAATTCAATTATTGGAGTTTTATGCAAATTGACCCCCCTAGCCCCAAGCAATTTTCTTGAAACTTTTTGCATAGCTTAAACTGACCAATATCTATCTACAAATATTCGCTTATGGATGCCTTCGAACTCTAAAGTGGTTTAGGAAAGCAAATTATGAATGCAAGACGATTCAATTGATCTGCAATTCAATTATTGGAGTTTTATGCAAATTGAACCCCCTAGCCCAAAGCAATTTTCTTGAAACTTTTTGCATAGCTTAAACTGACCAATATCTATCTATAAATATTCGCTTATTGATGCCTTCGAACTCTAAGGTGGTTTAGGAAAGCAAATTATGACTGCAAAACGATTCAATTGATCTGCAATTCAATTATTAGAGTTTTATTCATATTTGACCCCCATAGCCCCAAGCAATTTTCTTGAAACTTTTTGCATAGCTTAAACTGACCAATATCTATCTACAAATATTCGCTTATTGATGCCTTCGAACTCTAAAGTGGTTTAGGAAAGCAAATTATGACTGCAAAACGATTCAATTGATCTGCAATTCAATTATTAGAGTTTTATTCAAATTTGACCCCCATAGCCCCAAGCAATTTTCTTGAAAATTTTTGCATAGCTTAAACTGACCAATATCTATCTACAAATATTCGCTTATTGATGCCTTCGAACTCTAAAGTGGTTTAGGAAAGCAAATTATGACTGCAAAACGGTTCAATTGATCTGCAATTCAATTATTAGAGTTTTATTCATATTTGACCCCCATAGCCCCAAGCAATTTTTTTGAAACTTTTTGCATAGCTTAAACTGATCAATATCTATCTACAAATATTCGCTTATTGATGCCTTCGAACTCTAAAGTGGTTTAGGAAAGCAAATTATGACTGCAAAACGATTCAATTGATCTGCAATTCAATTATTAGAGTTTTATTCAAATTTGACCCCCATAGCCCCAAGCAATTTTCTTGAAACTTTTTGCATGGCTTAAACTGACCAATATCTATCTACAAATATTCGCTTATTGATGCCTTCGAACTCTAAAGTGGTTTAGGAAAGCAAATTATGACTGCAAAACGATTCAATTGATCTGCAATTCAATTATTAGAGTTTTATTCAAATTTGACCCCCATAGCCCCAAGCAATTTTCTTGAAACTTTTTGCATAGCTTAAACTGACCAATATCTATCTAAAAATATTCGCTTATTGATGCCTTCGAACTCTAAAGTGGTTTAGGAAAGCAAATTATGATTGCAAAACGATTCAATTGATCTGCAATTCAATTATTAGAGTTTTATTCAAATTTGACCCCCATAGCCCCAAGCAATTTTCTTGAAACTTTTTGCATAGCTTAAACTGACCAATATCTATCTACAAATATTCGCTTATTGATGCCTTCGAACTCTAAAGTGGTTTAGGAAAGCAAATTATGACTGCAAAACGATTCAATTGATCTGCAATTCAATTATTAGAGTTTTATTCAAATTTGACCCCCATAGCCCCAAGCAATTTTCTTGAAACTTTTTGCATAGCTTAAACTGACCAATATCTATCTACAAATATTCGCTTATTGATGCCTTCGAACTCTAAAGTGGTTTAGGAAAGCAAATTATGAATGCAAAACGATTCAATTGATCTGCAATTCAATTATTAGAGTTTTATTCAAATTTGACCCCCATAGCCCCAAGCAATTTTCTTGAAACTTTTTGCATAGCTTAAACTGACCAATATCTATCTACAAATATTCGCTTATTGATGCCTTCGAACTCTAAAGTGGTTTAGGAAAGCAAATTATGACTGCAAAACGATTCAATTGATCTGCAATTCAATTATTAGAGTTTTATTCAAATTTGACCCCCATAGCCCCAAGCAATTTTCTTGAAACTTTTTGCATAGCTTAAACTGACCAATATCTATCTACAAATATTCGCTTATTGATGCCTTCGAACTCTAAAGTGGTTTAGGAAAGCAAATTATGACTTCATAACGATTCAATTGATCTGCAATTCAATTATTAGAGTTTTATTCAAATTTGACCCCCATAGCCCCAAGCAATTTTCTTGAATTTTTTTGCATAGCTTAAACTGACCAATATCTATCTACAAATATTCGCTTATTGATGCCTTCGAACTCTAAAGTGGTTTAGGAAAGCAAATTATGACTGCAAAACGATTCAATTGATCTGCAATTCAATTATTAGAGTTTTATTCAAATTTGACCCCCATAGCCCCAAGCAATTTTCTTGAATTTTTTTGCATAGCTTAAACTGACCAATATCTATCTACAAATATTCGCTTATTGATGCCTTCGAACTCTAAAGTGGTTTAGGAAAGCAAATTATGACTGCAAAACGATTCAATTGATCTGCAATTCAATTATTAGAGTTTTATTCAAATTTGACCCCCATAGCCCCAAGCAATTTTCTTGAAACTTTTTGCATAGCTTAAACTGACCAATATCTATCTACAAATATTCGCTTATTGATGCCTTCGAACTCTAAAGTGGTTTAGGAAAGCAAATTATGATTGCAAAACGATTCAATTGATCTGCAATTCAATTATTAGAGTTTTATTCAAATTTGACCCCCATAGCCCCAAGCAATTTTCTTGAAACTTTTTGCATAGCTTAAACTGACCAATATCTATCTACAAATATTCGCTTATTGATGCCTTCGAACTCTAAAGTGGTTTAGGAAAGCAAATTATGACTGCAAAACGATTCAATTGATCTGCAATTCAATTATTAGAGTTTTATTCAAATTTGACCCCCATAGCCCCAAACAATTTTCTTGAAACTTTTTGCATAGCTTAAACTGACCAATATCTATCTACAAATATTCGCTTATTGATGCCTTCGAACTCTAAAGTGGTTTAGGAAAGCAAATTATGACTGCAAAACGATTCAATTGATCTGCAATTCAATTATTAGAGTTTTATTCAAATTTGACCCCCATAGCCCCAAGCAATTTTTTTGAAACTTTTTGCATAGCTTAAACTGACCAATATCTATCTACAAATATTCGCTTATTGATGCCTTCGAACTCTAAAGTGGTTTAGGAAAGCAAATTATGACTGCAAAACGATTCAATTGATCTGCAATTCAATTATTAGAGTTTTATTCAAATTTGACCCCCATAGCCCCAAGCAATTTTCTTGAAACTTTTTGCATAGCTTAAACTGACCAATATCTATCTACAAATATTCGCTTATTGATGCCTTCGAACTCTAAAGTGGTTTAGGAAAGCAAATTATGACTGCAAAACGATTCAATTGATCTGCAATTCAATTATTAGAGTTTTATTCAAATTTGACCCCCATAGCCCCAAACAATTTTCTTGAAACTTTTTGCATAGCTTAAACTGACCAATATCTATCTACAAATATTCGCTTATTGATGCCTTCGAACTCTAAAGTGGTTTAGGAAAGCAAATTATGACTGCAAAACGATTCAATTGATCTGCAATTCAATTATTAGAGTTTTATTCAAATTTGACCCCCATAGCCCCAAGCAATTTTTTTGAAACTTTTTGCATAGCTTAAACTGACCAATATCTATCTACAAATATTCGCTTATTGATGCCTTCGAACTCTAAAGTGGTTTAGGAAAGCAAATTATGACTGCAAAACGATTCAATTGATCTGCAATTCAATTATTAGAGTTTTATTCAAATTTGACCCCCATAGCCCCAAGCAATTTTCTTGAAACTTTTTGCATAGCTTAAACTGACCAATATCTATCTACAAATATTCGCTTATTGATGCCTTCGAACTCTAAAGTGGTTTAGGAAAGCAAATTATGAATGCAAAACGATTCAATTGATCTGCAATTCAATTATTAGAGTTTTATTCAAATTTGACCCCCATAGCCCCAAGCAATTTTCTTGAAACTTTTTGCATAGCTTAAACTGACCAATATCTATCTACAAATATTCGCTTATTGATGCCTTCGAACTCTAAAGTGGTTTAGGAAAGCAAATTATGACTGCAAAACGATTCAATTGATCTGCAATTCAATTATTAGAGTTTTATTCAAATTTGACCCCCATAGCCCCAAACAATTTTCTTGAAACTTTTTGCATAGCTTAAACTGACCAATATCTATCTACAAATATTCGCTTATTGATGCCTTCGAACTCTAAAGTGGTTTAGGAAAGCAAATTATGACTGCAAAACGATTCAATTGATCTGCAATTCAATTATTAGAGTTTTATTCAAATTTGACCCCCATAGCCCCAAGCAATTTTTTGAAACTTTTTGCATAGCTTAAACTGACCAATATCTATCTACAAATATTCGCTTATTGATGCCTTCGAACTCTAAAGTGGTTTAGGAAAGCAAATTATGACTGCAAAACGATTCAATTGATCTGCAATTCAATTATTAGAGTTTTATTCAAATTTGACCCCCATAGCCCCAAGCAATTTTCTTGAAACTTTTTGCATAGCTTAAACTGACCAATATCTATCTACAAATATTCGCTTATTGATGCCTTCGAACTCTAAAGTGGTTTAGGAAAGCAAATTATGACTGCAAAACGATTCAATTGATCTGCAATTCAATTATTAGAGTTTTATTCAAATTTGACCCCCATAGCCCCAAGCAATTTTCTTGAATTTTTTTGCATAGCTTAAACTGACCAATATCTATCTACAAATATTCGCTTATTGATGCCTTCGAACTCTAAAGTGGTTTAGGAAAGCAAATTATGACTGCAAAACGATTCAATTGATCTGCAATTCAATTATTAGAGTTTTATTCAAATTTGACCCCCATAGCCCCAAGCAATTTTCTTGAAACTTTTTGCATAGCTTAAACTGACCAATATCTATCTACAAATATTCGCTTATTGATGCCTTCGAACTCTAAAGTGGTTTAGGAAAGCAAATTATGATTGCAAAACGATTCAATTGATCTGCAATTCAATTATTAGAGTTTTATTCAAATTTGACCCCCATAGCCCCAAGCAATTTTCTTGAAACTTTTTGCATAGCTTAAACTGACCAATATCTATCTACAAATATTCGCTTATTGATGCCTTCGAACTCTAAAGTGGTTTAGGAAAGCAAATTATGACTGCAAAACGATTCAATTGATCTGCAATTCAATTATTAGAGTTTTATTCAAATTTGACCCCCATAGCCCCAAGCAATTTTCTTGAAACTTTTTGCATAGCTTAAACTGACCAATATCTATCTACAAATATTCGCTTATTGATGCCTTCGAACTCTAAAGTGGTTTAGGAAAGCAAATTATGACTGCAAAACGATTCAATTGATCTGCAATTCAATTATTAGAGTTTTATTCAAATTTGACCCCCATAGCCCCAAGCAATTTTCTTGAACTTTTTTGCATAGCTTAAACTGACCAATATCTATCTACAAATATTCGCTTATTGATGCCTTCGAACTCTAAAGTGGTTTAGGAAAGCAAATTATGACTGCAAAACGATTCAATTGATCTGCAATTCAATTATTAGAGTTTTATTCAAATTTGACCCCCATAGCCCCAAGCAATTTTCTTGAAACTTTTTGCATAGCTTAAACTGACCAATATCTATCTACAAATATTCGCTTATTGATGCCTTCGAACTCTAAAGTGGTTTAGGAAAGCAAATTATGACTGCAAAACGATTCAATTGATCTGCAATTCAATTATTAGAGTTTTATTCAAATTTGACCCCCATAGCCCCAAGCAATTTTCTTGAAACTTTTTGCATAGCTTAAACTGACCAATATCTATCTACAAATATTCGCTTATTGATGCCTTCGAACTCTAAAGTGGTTTAGGAAAGCAAATTATGACTGCAAAACGATTCAATTGATCTGCAATTCAATTATTAGAGTTTTATTCAAATTTGACCCCCATAGCCCCAAACAATTTTCTTGAAACTTTTTGCATAGCTTAAACTGACCAATATCTATCTACAAATATTCGCTTATTGATGCCTTCGAACTCTAAAGTGGTTTAGGAAAGCAAATTATGACTGCAAAACGATTCAATTGATCTGCAATTCAATTATTAGAGTTTTATTCAAATTTGACCCCCATAGCCCCAAGCAATTTTCTTGAAACTTTTTGCATAGCTTAAACTGACCAATATCTATCTACAAATATTCGCTTATTGATGCCTTCGAACTCTAAAGTGGTTTAGGAAAGCAAATTATGACTGCAAAACGATTCAATTGATCTGCAATTCAATTATTAGAGTTTTATTCAAATTTGACCCCCATAGCCCCAAGCAATTTTCTTGAAACTTTTTGCATAGCTTAAACTGACCAATATCTATCTACAAATATTCGCTTATTGATGCCTTCGAACTCTAAAGTGGTTTAGGAAAGCAAATTATGACTGCAAAACGATTCAATTGATCTGCAATTCAATTATTAGAGTTTTATTCAAATTTGACCCCCATAGCCCCAAACAATTTTCTTGAAACTTTTTGCATAGCTTAAACTGACCAATATCTATCTACAAATATTCGCTTATTGATGCCTTCGAACTCTAAAGTGGTTTAGGAAAGCAAATTATGACTGCAAAACGATTCAATTGATCTGCAATTCAATTATTAGAGTTTTATTCAAATTTGACCCCCATAGCCCCAAGCAATTTTCTTGAAACTTTTTGCATAGCTTAAACTGACCAATATCTATCTACAAATATTCGCTTATTGATGCCTTCGAACTCTAAAGTGGTTTAGGAAAGCAAATTATGACTGCAAAACGATTCAATTGATCTGCAATTCAATTATTAGAGTTTTATTCAAATTTGACCCCCATAGCCCCAAGCAATTTTCTTGAAACTTTTTGCATAGCTTAAACTGACCAATATCTATCTACAAATATTCGCTTATTGATGCCTTCGAACTCTAAAGTGGTTTAGGAAAGCAAATTATGACTGCAAAACGATTCAATTGATCTGCAATTCAATTATTAGAGTTTTATTCAAATTTGACCCCCATAGCCCCAAGCAATTTTCTTGAAACTTTTTGCATAGCTTAAACTGACCAATATCTATCTACAAATATTCGCTTATTGATGCCTTCGAACTCTAAAGTGGTTTAGGAAAGCAAATTATGACTGCAAAACGATTCAATTGATCTGCAATTCAATTATTAGAGTTTTATTCAAATTTGACCCCCATAGCCCCAAACAATTTTCTTGAAACTTTTTGCATAGCTTAAACTGACCAATATCTATCTACAAATATTCGCTTATTGATGCCTTCGAACTCTAAAGTGGTTTAGGAAAGCAAATTATGACTGCAAAACGATTCAATTGATCTGCAATTCAATTATTAGAGTTTTATTCAAATTTGACCCCCATAGCCCCAAGCAATTTTTTTGAAACTTTTTGCATAGCTTAAACTGACCAATATCTATCTACAAATATTCGCTTATTGATGCCTTCGAACTCTAAAGTGGTTTAGGAAAGCAAATTATGACTGCAAAACGATTCAATTGATCTGCAATTCAATTATTAGAGTTTTATTCAAATTTGACCCCCATAGCCCCAAACAATTTTCTTGAAACTTTTTGCATAGCTTAAACTGACCAATATCTATCTACAAATATTCGCTTATTGATGCCTTCGAACTCTAAAGTGGTTTAGGAAAGCAAATTATGACTGCAAAACGATTCAATTGATCTGCAATTCAATTATTAGAGTTTTATTCAAATTTGACCCCCATAGCCCCAAGCAATTTTTTTGAAACTTTTTGCATAGCTTAAACTGACCAATATCTATCTACAAATATTCGCTTATTGATGCCTTCGAACTCTAAAGTGGTTTAGGAAAGCAAATTATGACTGCAAAACGATTCAATTGATCTGCAATTCAATTATTAGAGTTTTATTCAAATTTGACCCCCATAGCCCCAAGCAATTTTCTTGAAACTTTTTGCATAGCTTAAACTGACCAATATCTATCTACAAATATTCGCTTATTGATGCCTTCGAACTCTAAAGTGGTTTAGGAAAGCAAATTATGACTGCAAAACGATTCAATTGATCTGCAATTCAATTATTAGAGTTTTATTCAAATTTGACCCCCATAGCCCCAAGCAATTTTCTTGAAACTTTTTGCATAGCTTAAACTGACCAATATCTATCTACAAATATTCGCTTATTGATGCCTTCGAACTCTAAAGTGGTTTAGGAAAGCAAATTATGACTGCAAAACGATTCAATTGATCTGCAATTCAATTATTAGAGTTTTATTCAAATTTGACCCCCATAGCCCCAAGCAATTTTCTTGAAACTTTTTGCATAGCTTAAACTGACCAATATCTATCTACAAATATTCGCTTATTGATGCCTTCGAACTCTAAAGTGGTTTAGGAAAGCAAATTATGACTGCAAAACGATTCAATTGATCTGCAATTCAATTATTAGAGTTTTATTCAAATTTGACCCCCATAGCCCCAAGCAATTTTCTTGAAACTTTTTGCATAGCTTAAACTGACCAATATCTATCTACAAATATTCGCTTATTGATGCCTTCGAACTCTAAAGTGGTTTAGGAAAGCAAATTATGACTGCAAAACGATTCAATTGATCTGCAATTCAATTATTAGAGTTTTATTCAAATTTGACCCCCATAGCCCCAAGCAATTTTCTTGAAACTTTTTGCATAGCTTAAACTGACCAATATCTATCTACAAATATTCGCTTATTGATGCCTTCGAACTCTAAAGTGGTTTAGGAAAGCAAATTATGACTGCAAAACGATTCAATTGATCTGCAATTCAATTATTAGAGTTTTATTCAAATTTGACCCCCATAGCCCCAAGCAATTTTCTTGAACTTTTTTGCATAGCTTAAACTGACCAATATCTATCTACAAATATTCGCTTATTGATGCCTTCGAACTCTAAAGTGGTTTAGGAAAGCAAATTATGACTGCAAAACGATTCAATTGATCTGCAATTCAATTATTAGAGTTTTATTCAAATTTGACCCCCATAGCCCCAAGCAATTTTCTTGAAACTTTTTGCATAGCTTAAACTGACCAATATCTATCTACAAATATTCGCTTATTGATGCCTTCGAACTCTAAAGTGGTTTAGGAAAGCAAATTATGACTGCAAAACGATTCAATTGATCTGCAATTCAATTATTAGAGTTTTATTCAAATTTGACCCCCATAGCCCCAAGCAATTTTCTTGAACTTTTTGCATAGCTTAAACTGACCAATATCTATCTACAAATATTCGCTTATTGATGCCTTCGAACTCTAAAGTGGTTTAGGAAAGCAAATTATGACTGCAAAACGATTCAATTGATCTGCAATTCAATTATTAGAGTTTTATTCAAATTTGACCCCCATAGCCCCAAGCAATTTTCTTGAAACTTTTTGCATAGCTTAAACTGACCAATATCTATCTACAAATATTCGCTTATTGATGCCTTCGAACTCTAAAGTGGTTTAGGAAAGCAAATTATGACTGCAAAACGATTCAATTGATCTGCAATTCAATTATTAGAGTTTTATTCAAATTTGACCCCCATAGCCCCAAGCAATTTTCTTGAAACTTTTTGCATAGCTTAAACTGACCAATATCTATCTACAAATATTCGCTTATTGATGCCTTCGAACTCTAAAGTGGTTTAGGAAAGCAAATTATGACTGCAAAACGATTCAATTGATCTGCAATTCAATTATTAGAGTTTTATTCAAATTTGACCCCCATAGCCCCAAACAATTTTCTTGAAACTTTTTGCATAGCTTAAACTGACCAATATCTATCTACAAATATTCGCTTATTGATGCCTTCGAACTCTAAAGTGGTTTAGGAAAGCAAATTATGACTGCAAAACGATTCAATTGATCTGCAATTCAATTATTAGAGTTTTATTCAAATTTGACCCCCATAGCCCCAAGCAATTTTCTTGAAACTTTTTGCATAGCTTAAACTGACCAATATCTATCTACAAATATTCGCTTATTGATGCCTTCGAACTCTAAAGTGGTTTAGGAAAGCAAATTATGACTGCAAAACGATTCAATTGATCTGCAATTCAATTATTAGAGTTTTATTCAAATTTGACCCCCATAGCCCCAAACAATTTTCTTGAAACTTTTTGCATAGCTTAAACTGACCAATATCTATCTACAAATATTCGCTTATTGATGCCTTCGAACTCTAAAGTGGTTTAGGAAAGCAAATTATGACTGCAAAACGATTCAATTGATCTGCAATTCAATTATTAGAGTTTTATTCAAATTTGACCCCCATAGCCCCAAGCAATTTTTTGAAACTTTTTGCATAGCTTAAACTGACCAATATCTATCTACAAATATTCGCTTATTGATGCCTTCGAACTCTAAAGTGGTTTAGGAAAGCAAATTATGACTGCAAAACGATTCAATTGATCTGCAATTCAATTATTAGAGTTTTATTCAAATTTGACCCCCATAGCCCCAAGCAATTTTCTTGAAACTTTTTGCATAGCTTAAACTGACCAATATCTATCTACAAATATTCGCTTATTGATGCCTTCGAACTCTAAAGTGGTTTAGGAAAGCAAATTATGACTGCAAAACGATTCAATTGATCTGCAATTCAATTATTAGAGTTTTATTCAAATTTGACCCCCATAGCCCCAAACAATTTTCTTGAAACTTTTTGCATAGCTTAAACTGACCAATATCTATCTACAAATATTCGCTTATTGATGCCTTCGAACTCTAAAGTGGTTTAGGAAAGCAAATTATGACTGCAAAACGATTCAATTGATCTGCAATTCAATTATTAGAGTTTTATTCAAATTTGACCCCCATAGCCCCAAGCAATTTTTTTGAAACTTTTTGCATAGCTTAAACTGACCAATATCTATCTACAAATATTCGCTTATTGATGCCTTCGAACTCTAAAGTGGTTTAGGAAAGCAAATTATGACTGCAAAACGATTCAATTGATCTGCAATTCAATTATTAGAGTTTTATTCAAATTTGACCCCCATAGCCCCAAGCAATTTTCTTGAAACTTTTTGCATAGCTTAAACTGACCAATATCTATCTACAAATATTCGCTTATTGATGCCTTCGAACTCTAAAGTGGTTTAGGAAAGCAAATTATGAATGCAAAACGATTCAATTGATCTGCAATTCAATTATTAGAGTTTTATTCAAATTTGACCCCCATAGCCCCAAGCAATTTTCTTGAAACTTTTTGCATAGCTTAAACTGACCAATATCTATCTACAAATATTCGCTTATTGATGCCTTCGAACTCTAAAGTGGTTTAGGAAAGCAAATTATGACTGCAAAACGATTCAATTGATCTGCAATTCAATTATTAGAGTTTTATTCAAATTTGACCCCCATAGCCCCAAACAATTTTCTTGAAACTTTTTGCATAGCTTAAACTGACCAATATCTATCTACAAATATTCGCTTATTGATGCCTTCGAACTCTAAAGTGGTTTAGGAAAGCAAATTATGACTGCAAAACGATTCAATTGATCTGCAATTCAATTATTAGAGTTTTATTCAAATTTGACCCCCATAGCCCCAAGCAATTTTTTTGAAACTTTTTGCATAGCTTAAACTGACCAATATCTATCTACAAATATTCGCTTATTGATGCCTTCGAACTCTAAAGTGGTTTAGGAAAGCAAATTATGACTGCAAAACGATTCAATTGATCTGCAATTCAATTATTAGAGTTTTATTCAAATTTGACCCCCATAGCCCCAAGCAATTTTCTTGAAACTTTTTGCATAGCTTAAACTGACCAATATCTATCTACAAATATTCGCTTATTGATGCCTTCGAACTCTAAAGTGGTTTAGGAAAGCAAATTATGACTGCAAAACGATTCAATTGATCTGCAATTCAATTATTAGAGTTTTATTCAAATTTGACCCCCATAGCCCCAAACAATTTTCTTGAAACTTTTTGCATAGCTTAAACTGACCAATATCTATCTACAAATATTCGCTTATTGATGCCTTCGAACTCTAAAGTGGTTTAGGAAAGCAAATTATGACTGCAAAACGATTCAATTGATCTGCAATTCAATTATTAGAGTTTTATTCAAATTTGACCCCCATAGCCCCAAGCAATTTTTTGAAACTTTTTGCATAGCTTAAACTGACCAATATCTATCTACAAATATTCGCTTATTGATGCCTTCGAACTCTAAAGTGGTTTAGGAAAGCAAATTATGACTGCAAAACGATTCAATTGATCTGCAATTCAATTATTAGAGTTTTATTCAAATTTGACCCCCATAGCCCCAAGCAATTTTCTTGAAACTTTTTGCATAGCTTAAACTGACCAATATCTATCTACAAATATTCGCTTATTGATGCCTTCGAACTCTAAAGTGGTTTAGGAAAGCAAATTATGAATGCAAAACGATTCAATTGATCTGCAATTCAATTATTAGAGTTTTATTCAAATTTGACCCCCATAGCCCCAAGCAATTTTCTTGAAACTTTTTGCATAGCTTAAACTGACCAATATCTATCTACAAATATTCGCTTATTGATGCCTTCGAACTCTAAAGTGGTTTAGGAAAGCAAATTATGACTGCAAAACGATTCAATTGATCTGCAATTCAATTATTAGAGTTTTATTCAAATTTGACCCCCATAGCCCCAAACAATTTTCTTGAAACTTTTTGCATAGCTTAAACTGACCAATATCTATCTACAAATATTCGCTTATTGATGCCTTCGAACTCTAAAGTGGTTTAGGAAAGCAAATTATGACTGCAAAACGATTCAATTGATCTGCAATTCAATTATTAGAGTTTTATTCAAATTTGACCCCCATAGCCCCAAGCAATTTTTTTGAAACTTTTTGCATAGCTTAAACTGACCAATATCTATCTACAAATATTCGCTTATTGATGCCTTCGAACTCTAAAGTGGTTTAGGAAAGCAAATTATGACTGCAAAACGATTCAATTGATCTGCAATTCAATTATTAGAGTTTTATTCAAATTTGACCCCCATAGCCCCAAACAATTTTCTTGAAACTTTTTGCATAGCTTAAACTGACCAATATCTATCTACAAATATTCGCTTATTGATGCCTTCGAACTCTAAAGTGGTTTAGGAAAGCAAATTATGACTGCAAAACGATTCAATTGATCTGCAATTCAATTATTAGAGTTTTATTCAAATTTGACCCCCATAGCCCCAAGCAATTTTTTTGAAACTTTTTGCATAGCTTAAACTGACCAATATCTATCTACAAATATTCGCTTATTGATGCCTTCGAACTCTAAAGTGGTTTAGGAAAGCAAATTATGACTGCAAAACGATTCAATTGATCTGCAATTCAATTATTAGAGTTTTATTCAAATTTGACCCCCATAGCCCCAAGCAATTTTCTTGAAACTTTTTGCATAGCTTAAACTGACCAATATCTATCTACAAATATTCGCTTATTGATGCCTTCGAACTCTAAAGTGGTTTAGGAAAGCAAATTATGACTGCAAAACGATTCAATTGATCTGCAATTCAATTATTAGAGTTTTATTCAAATTTGACCCCCATAGCCCCAAACAATTTTCTTGAAACTTTTTGCATAGCTTAAACTGACCAATATCTATCTACAAATATTCGCTTATTGATGCCTTCGAACTCTAAAGTGGTTTAGGAAAGCAAATTATGACTGCAAAACGATTCAATTGATCTGCAATTCAATTATTAGAGTTTTATTCAAATTTGACCCCCATAGCCCCAAGCAATTTTTTTGAAACTTTTTGCATAGCTTAAACTGACCAATATCTATCTACAAATATTCGCTTATTGATGCCTTCGAACTCTAAAGTGGTTTAGGAAAGCAAATTATGACTGCAAAACGATTCAATTGATCTGCAATTCAATTATTAGAGTTTTATTCAAATTTGACCCCCATAGCCCCAAGCAATTTTCTTGAAACTTTTTGCATAGCTTAAACTGACCAATATCTATCTACAAATATTCGCTTATTGATGCCTTCGAACTCTAAAGTGGTTTAGGAAAGCAAATTATGAATGCAAAACGATTCAATTGATCTGCAATTCAATTATTAGAGTTTTATTCAAATTTGACCCCCATAGCCCCAAGCAATTTTCTTGAAACTTTTTGCATAGCTTAAACTGACCAATATCTATCTACAAATATTCGCTTATTGATGCCTTCGAACTCTAAAGTGGTTTAGGAAAGCAAATTATGACTGCAAAACGATTCAATTGATCTGCAATTCAATTATTAGAGTTTTATTCAAATTTGACCCCCATAGCCCCAAACAATTTTCTTGAAACTTTTTGCATAGCTTAAACTGACCAATATCTATCTACAAATATTCGCTTATTGATGCCTTCGAACTCTAAAGTGGTTTAGGAAAGCAAATTATGACTGCAAAACGATTCAATTGATCTGCAATTCAATTATTAGAGTTTTATTCAAATTTGACCCCCATAGCCCCAAGCAATTTTTTTGAAACTTTTTGCATAGCTTAAACTGACCAATATCTATCTACAAATATTCGCTTATTGATGCCTTCGAACTCTAAAGTGGTTTAGGAAAGCAAATTATGACTGCAAAACGATTCAATTGATCTGCAATTCAATTATTAGAGTTTTATTCAAATTTGACCCCCATAGCCCCAAGCAATTTTCTTGAAACTTTTTGCATAGCTTAAACTGACCAATATCTATCTACAAATATTCGCTTATTGATGCCTTCGAACTCTAAAGTGGTTTAGGAAAGCAAATTATGACTGCAAAACGATTCAATTGATCTGCAATTCAATTATTAGAGTTTTATTCAAATTTGACCCCCATAGCCCCAAACAATTTTCTTGAAACTTTTTGCATAGCTTAAACTGACCAATATCTATCTACAAATATTCGCTTATTGATGCCTTCGAACTCTAAAGTGGTTTAGGAAAGCAAATTATGACTGCAAAACGATTCAATTGATCTGCAATTCAATTATTAGAGTTTTATTCAAATTTGACCCCCATAGCCCCAAGCAATTTTTTTGAAACTTTTTGCATAGCTTAAACTGACCAATATCTATCTACAAATATTCGCTTATTGATGCCTTCGAACTCTAAAGTGGTTTAGGAAAGCAAATTATGACTGCAAAACGATTCAATTGATCTGCAATTCAATTATTAGAGTTTTATTCAAATTTGACCCCCATAGCCCCAAGCAATTTTCTTGAAACTTTTTGCATAGCTTAAACTGACCAATATCTATCTACAAATATTCGCTTATTGATGCCTTCGAACTCTAAAGTGGTTTAGGAAAGCAAATTATGAATGCAAAACGATTCAATTG
>CAMZJQ010000395.1:0-40010 GCA_947310385.1 Nephrotoma appendiculata | reverse complement strand
CAATACAATTTATCGAAAATAATTTACACAAATAAATGTTGATAAATGTACACATAATATTTTAGTGCTGCTTCACCGAAAAAATGTTAGTTGAAAAATTAAGCGTAGTTAAAACCGATTTCACATGTAACCGTCGAAAGAAACGAAGATGAACCTGCTTCAAAGAAGCACAGTGTGGCATCGCTCAATATTCAACCGGGCCACACGGGATGTCAAAGAAGGAGCTTGTCTCTTTCCCCGTTTAGCTATGAAACCGGTTTTAATTGCGACTCATTTTACAACAAAAAAATTATTCGGTGAAGTAGCTTTAACATAAATAGAAATGAAATAAAAAAAATGTAAAGCCAGTTTTGAGATGTAGATTTTAGTTTACATTCAGAATAAAACAAAATTGTGAAATTGTATTTAAATATAAAATAAGGTTTTAAATTAGCAATAAAAAAATCTATTACGACTTATTTCGAAGCGTGAAGCAGTGCTTCTTTGACATCCCGTGTGGACAGGTGATTGAGGAGTAAAAGAAACCGTGTAAAAACCAGGTTTAGTTGGTTTTTTTATCTTTTTATTTCTGCATTGAAATATCTCCTTTTGGATTTTTTTCACGGTGGTACGTATACCACAGGTTGTATACCACTGTTTTGTTTATGTATATAGATAGAGTAGACCAACTTGAAGGTGCCTATTGTTGAGTTGATTCGCTGGTTTAAAAATTATATCGATTTTACGAATAAAGTGTTTAGTTTCCATTTTTTGCGTAATTCGCCCTTACTTCATACAACACAAAATGAAAATTCGTGCGGATCGTAATATGTTAATATACCGATATTCGCGATTTACTTAATTCGTGTTAGCTTTCTTTAATATATTTAATTTTTTCATTTTTTCAATAGTTGCGTACGTCTGTCCATTATTTTTTTTACAAAAATCGACACACGAATTTTCCACAAACTGATGTCTTCACGCCTTAAATTAAATTTATAATGACCAAACATAACTAACCTTAAAAGGACGACATTTCGTAATAATTTCATAATAATTTATCTTGAAATAGCCTCCTGATAATTTGCTGATAATGTCAAAATTTATGTAAAATACCCACACATACAAGGAGGATGTCCACTTTTGCAGGATTCTGGAAAACCGCACATCCCAAGCAACTCACTGGTATAGAACCTCCTGGTATAGTAAAAAAAACTTGCAGCACAACTTGCATACAATATTGTTACACTTATTTTCATAGTAAAATATGAGGTCACGATCCGGTTTTATGTTGACCAAATTTAAAATTGCTGTTATAACCTGAAAGAAAATGTATATTCGAAGAGTTGGACATCCTAAGTTTATTATTTAAGTCATAAAACGTATTTGTATTTTGGGGTTACAATAAAAAAAAGTTGTTCCAAATTTTTGTATGCAGCTTTACCTCTGTTTATACACGAATTTCAGTAAAGCATTTGATTCCGTCTGCCATCAAAAAGCATTCCAGAGTTTATTCGCATTTGGGTTTACCTCGATTACATTTCACTGGTTCAAGTCTTATCTATCAAACCGGCAACAATTTGTAATAAAGGCAAATGAGAAATGAAACGTTATTAAAGTTACGTCTGGGGTTCTCCAAGGATCGCACATCGGGCCTTATTATATGATATGATACGATAGAGGCGTACTGGCCAACCATAACGGCTATCCTAGGTACGTTACCATAATCCTGAAATATCAACAATCAAATAACAAATTATATCTGAATTCGAATAATATTTCAGCGTCATGAGGGCCCTCTAGATTAGATAATTAGTTAGTTAATTAATTTGGGTTAGTTGTGGTTGAGGTAAAAGATGCTAATATTCATCATATGTATTCGACATCAGTCATAATAAACTAGGTTATTAAATTCACATATACGAGTCATATTTTGCCCTATCTTTCCATCCAACACCATTTAACCGAGGGACTTCACGTTCGTAATGACTCGACAGCATTACCATACATATGATGACCTAAATATTCCGTTGATATTGTTAAAAATAAATTTAAAATCGGGAATGTCATTCAACTACCTGTATTTAAATTCATCTAACTTAAAGTAACGTTGATTTATATCTAACATTCACACAACTTCACTAAAACATAACCTGAATTCAACCAGAAAGATTGTCGAAAAACAACATTCCATAGCAAAGTCTTTGGATCGATAACAAATTTGATTGTATTGAGTTCCCCTGATCAAGAATGTTGCAATCACAATCTTCCCTGATCTTCCGGTATGTACTAAAATATACTTAAAAAATTTATTAATAATAAAAATAAAATGAATTATATTTGCCAACAACTTCATTGTTTTAAGTCAGTACTTTCGACAAAATTTTAAATTAAACAATTCTATTGTTTAAAGTGCATCTCTTAACTCAATTGAATCTATCACATAAAAAAAATATTAGGGCAAAATTTGTGTCATCAAGAAACTGATGAACGTGGCGATATACTAATTCAATTTGTATGCACTGCAGAATAGTTTGTCAATTTGTACCACTTTTGGTTGTAGATCCTGCCTTACTACTTGCAAAGGTCCTAAATCATCATCCCAATTAGATCATATTTTGTTCAACCCCGGAAAATCAGCTAATTAGAATTTCATTGCATTCACATTCACACACACTACGGAAATCAGAATTTTAGAAGATGGAGAGTTGATTTATTAAAAAATCCAGCTATCCTGACCTGAAACAGTATCAATCCAACGTAATAAATTTACTGGTTAGAAATGGTTTAATATTAGATGGTACTCTCAATTTCCCAATGATGACAACAGTCGTAATATTTTTGAGGGCTGTATGGCATTTTGCAAAGGCTTCATCAGACCTAATTTTAACCAGACAAGTCACGATGAGTAAGGGACAGAAAGTAGCTATAACATCTTTAAAAACTGCTTTGAGAAGGACACCCTATAATCCTCATCTGATCAGAAATTGTCGATATAATCCAAACTTTAGAAAATTCAAAACAGAAGAATAAAGAAAATTTTCCAAAATTTAAACGATGTAAATCCTTTAGACTAGTCGACTCCGCCAAACCTACCAATTTATTCATTCATATAGACAAAATTCTAATAAGATGGCATGGCAAGTATATACTTTCCTTTGTCAGAATGGCAGCAATCATTATCAACTTCCTCAGATTCCGCCATTCCTCCAATAACTGAAAAGGATCGTTAGGCATTAGGATTGCATCCTATTTTCCATTAAGGGAGCAGTTCGCTCCTGGCTTAGATTAATTCAAATGATTTACATATTTGCATATTTATTATTGTTAAGCGAGGGATTGGTGTAATAAAAAAAATAGAGATCAATGTATACAACAATTTATGAGTAAAATGTTCGTACGAGTACAACAAGAACAGTATTCTGAGATTTTTACTATACACTCGAAGAATAAAACAAAATTAAAAAAAACACATTCCAAAAATGCTCTGGAAATTTCCACGCCTACTTTAAAACAACAACAAAAATATGTGAGAATGGCCCGTTCTACACTATATTTCTTTTGGATTTATTTAATTCTTCAAAGTCGTAATGGATTTAGCATTGTTAATTTAAATCCTTATTTTATATTAAAACACCAAATTTTTTTGTATTATTTTGTTCTGCTCTCTCGAAAATCTACATCTCAAAAATGGCCTTAATTTTTTTTTATTTCATTTCTATTTTTGTTGAAGCTGCTTCACAGAATTTTTTTTTGTTGAAAAATGAGTCGCTTAAAACCGGTATCATAGGTAAACGGGGAAAGAAACCAAGATTAAGCCGCTTCTTGACAACCCGTGTGGAAGGGCTCAATGATTGTGTGAACGAATATAACAGGATATACAACAACAACAACAAAAATTGTATACCTCTTTTCCGGCTAGACAAACATTTTTTTTGATTCAATATAAGTCCACTGTACACAAATGTGTACGAAAAACAACCTAGTTTGTAATGGCATAGTGAATAAATAATTCACTTGATTTGAAGTCCACCGTGCACAATTTGTATTTTACTGTTGCGACCCTGACGTTTTACAATATAAATATACTTTTCCTTCTCCAGAAAATAAAATATTTTTTTTTTCTAATAGTATTAAAAAATATTTTTTTTCAAAAATATTAAAAAATAATTAAGTATAATAATTTGATAACATATAAATTAGCTAAGTCTTAAAGCGTCTCAATAAAAACATACACAATTGTGTTGCTTGTACTTAGTGTTTTTTCAGGCGAAAATATGTTTGAAAGGGATGCACAAATATGTACCTTGGCCCAAAATACAATAAATTTTGACATGCTTCTCTTTTGTACACGCACGGTACGAATCGGTTCAGTATCGGTACGAATCGGTTCAGTTTTTGGTGCTCCTTTCGTCGTCTCACTTTTTTGACATCTCACCAAATATTTGAGTGGCGAGTTAACACGTTCGCGCAAATGACTGCTATAGCAGTCATACAACTTTTTCGTTTTAACACGTTCGCGCAAAAATCTTTCATTTTTTAAGTAATAACTCAACATGTTTTTCAATTCTCACAATACATTCCTTTCCGCGATGAAATATCATTGCAATTATAATAGTTATAAAATGTGTTCCTGAGTAGCACATACATTTAGAAAGTGTGCGTTAATGTGTTAAGAAAAAAAAATTAACTACATATTTTATTTTGTTTTTTCAATGCGATGTCGAATGAATGTTTTGTCTTCGCAGAAACACAGAATTAGAAATTATTTTAAAACTAAAATTAAATAAGTAAATAAATTTAATTTTATTTAAAGCATATTTGCATTGCATTTACAAATTTTAAATTACAAATGAATATGATACCTAGAAATGCCATATCCAAAAAAATTAAATGGTGCACAATCAACTATCACAAACATATATACCACTACTACATACTTTCGGGTATTTCGTCAACTTGTCGAATTTTGAACAAAATCGACCCCAAGGTTTATGACGATATTTCCTCATTTTTCTTTTTAATATTTTTCTTCTATATATTAACTCAATGTATATAGCTCCACTCATAAACCCGTAACCCATACCACACCACTACAACTTACCTTACCCCCACCCCCCCCCCCCCCTCCTAAGAAGGACGTTATTCTCACTGTTTGTGACATTTGGCCAATAAGTATTTTGCTAGCCCTTTCTAAAGTTTTGGAAAAGATTGTGTAAACACAAATGCTTCTTCACCTTTAATTATTTCGATTTACTTTTATTTTACTACAAGTCTGTTCATAGTACTACTACCTCACTTATAGATGCAGAGTTCATAAAGATTTGTCAGCAGGGAACTTAAGACACACGGACATAAAATTGTTTAAACTATTTCTAGATATGATATTATCGTTATATAATTCAATAAAACTATTTTTATTGTTTGCTCTAGGTTTCAGACCAAATTATGAGGATGTACTGCGGGAATACCAATGCCAATTTTGAAATGAATCACCAAGCCTTACAAAACAGCGAAAATAGTCAAACAAGCTCTAGTCAACAGCGAGTTTTCGATTGTGACAGCAGTTTGGTTGAAAATATAATGAATGATGCAATGTAGGACGATATGACTTTTTCTTTCTTTCTAAATGCTACATATTACTAAAAAATTATTTCAACAATTTCTGATACGATACAATTGTCCTTTCAGACCAACAACCACAGCAGACAATTTTATTTATGGAGATATTGACCAATATTCCGATGTAAGTTTGGACTGTGACAATTGGTTGACCGGCGACATAATTCCAAAAGAGTTTCAAGCACTACTTAACGGAAACCCAGGCTTAGCTACCGAAAAATCGCAATCCAGCTTTTGCCAACAGCAAATTCTTGATTCTACCAGCAATATGAATGTACCTGCAGCGAATGGTGCAATGTACGGTGATACGTTAAATAAATAATAAATATTTTTTTTCCACTACATCCACGATACTCTTGTCCTTTTAGACCAAAAAACACAGCAGAAAATCTCATTTTTCAAGCGGGCTCGAGCCAAAATTTAGAATCGTATGGAGGCGTTGACCAAGATCGCGATTTAAGTATCAACTGGGACTATATAATCGACGACATATTTTCTGAAGAATTTCAAGCGCCACTTGTCGAACACCAAGACCTAACAACCGAAAACTCTCAAGCCACGTTTTACCAACAGCTAATTCTTGATTCTACCAGCAATTTGATTGTACCTGCAACGAATGGTGAAATGTACGGTGACACATTAAAATAATGAATTAATTAATTCATAAAATTTTTATTGGTTTTAAACTCTAATATTGCAAAAATTAAATATGTTTCCAACACTAGAGTTTAAAACCAATAAAAAATTTTAGCATTAAAATAAAGCTCAATAAAATTATTATTAATTTAATTAATTCAATTTTTCTTTCAGATTAATAGAGAGCAATCCTAATTTACAAACGGTCGACTGTATAGAAACTAGCGAAATTAATCAAAAAGCTGCCCAAGATCTTAATTTTACTAACAGTTTGGATGTGTCTCAGATGTACAATGTAATATTTGATAAGGCAGGTAAAGCTACTCTTCAAAGGGTATTGAATGCCAACTCTTACCAACCCATACATATAACAAATGACGTAATGTAAGATGATACGTAATTTTCTTTATTTACATTTCGAAAACGGTTGTAATCTTAGCGAATATTATTACTAAAAAGTTGTTCCTTTCAGATTACCAAGGAACAACTCCAATTTACTAACGGAACTAGACCAAAATATACAAGCAATCGAAGTTAGTCAAAGGCCGGTTCAAAATCTTAACATTTCACGGGATAAACCTATGACGAACGACATAAGGTTTGGTGGGACAAGCAATGCCCATTTTCAAGAGGGAGTGACCGAACTCCAGAACTTAGCAACTATGGAGAACATTTCACCCAGCCTTCCGCAACAGCGGAGTCTTGATTTGAAGTGTAGTGATTCGAACAGAACTAAATTACAAACGGAAGTGACCCAACGTCAATACGTCCAAATCTTCCAAACTAATGAAGTCAGCTATTGGCATTCAAGTTTTGATTTTACTATTGAACGTAACCGTTTGAAATCTTTACTTCATTGGATTAATAAATACGTGTCAAAGGAAAAACTAGCACGTGCTGGATTTTTTTACAATCGTCAACGCGACTATTTAGAATGTTACTTTTGTAAAGTGGTAATTGGGAGTTGGGGAATTGGAGATGACCCACTTATGGAACACTTCAAACATTCACCCAAGTGTGTTTTAATAAATTTGAAATGTACAGAAAATGTACCAAATGATGAAATGCTCCTGAACAATGAGTTAAACGAAATGCAACAGTTATTTAATCGGATGCAACTAAAGGCGGATTTAATGCCTAGGCATCCAGATTTCAAAAATGAAAATACACGTTTACAATCATTTGCTAATTGGCCTAAATATATGTCTCAAAAAAAGGAAGACTTAAGTGCAGCCGGCTTTTTTTATTTAAATAGTGGTGATGACGTTAAATGTTTCGATTGTGGAGGCTGCTTGACACAGTGGGAGGAGACCGACATACCTTTAGAAGAACATAAACGACATTTTGGCAATAAATGCCAATTTATACAGAACAACTCGAGACTTAAACGCAAACGACCACACAACAAAGAAATGTCTAATGCAAGTCCATCACAAATGGCTGCAATGCTGAAGTTTATGAATGAACACACTCAACTAAAAGCGGGCTCATTGCATTTACAAGATAAACAGCTGTTTGACCAGTTGTGGAAGGAGTTAGCAGAATTATTGAATAGATTGGATGGGCCATATAAAACTATAGATGGATGGAAACAGGTATGTATAAAAAACTAACTTTTTCTTTATCGTATACTTATATGATTCCAATTACAGTCTTGGCACGATCGGAAATCCAACGAGCAAAGAAAAACTAAAAGAACATTAACCACGTCACAAATTCCAGTGCAATTACCTTCCCCTATGGAACCAAACAGAGCCGCCGAATCACGGTTAGAAATGAGTCCATTCTTGGCTCAAAATTTACAATTACAATTAGACATTCAAAAAATGGAAAATCAACGTTTACAACATGAGATTCAAATATTAAAACTTGAAAATCAGTTAGATAATTTAAAGCAACAGTCCGGAATGTAAACAAAAATTAAAAAATATTCAATTAACTTAAATTTTAAAATTATATTTAGTAATTCTTGTGGTGTATAAAGATTGATAAAATTCATAATCATCAGAAAAGGATTAGTCTAATTCTCTAATATTACTTGTTGCTTGATGTAAATTATTTAATTAATAATTTACAATAAAATAAGAAAATATAAACTATTACCTCAGGGGAAAAAGCTTTTGTTTCGGTAGAGAGAGCAAGGTACCAGAAAACCACAAGAATTGGGACCTTTAGCGAAAATTCAGTCTAATAAGAAGATACTATAACGAAAATAGTAAGAAAAAAAAACAGTTTAATTAAAATAAAGATCGAGTGAAACAAAGATATAGAGCGTAGTTGTGTCAAAAGAAAAGTTGTAAATTGTACTAAAAAGGAGTGACGCAGCAAGCAGAATAAAAAGAAATCAAGAAAAGTTGCATAGAAGCACGTGTTGCACGAGGCAAAAGGCAAACAGATAAAAGATAAGAAAATTATTGTTTTATGGTGGATAAAGTACATGCCAAGAAAATGGATTGCGATAGATTATGATAAATGATTTTGAAGAAGGCGTGCTGTGTAAGTCGGTGATACAATTTTGCT
The DNA here is from genome assembly GCA_947310385.1 of Nephrotoma appendiculata. NCBI lineage: Eukaryota > Metazoa > Arthropoda > Insecta > Diptera > Tipulidae > Nephrotoma > Nephrotoma appendiculata. The sequence goes on along the minus strand of CAMZJQ010000395.1, from coordinate 31,253 downwards.
TGTTGATAAATAGAAGAAAAATGTATGAAATGTGTGGTGATTGGAAAGGTGGGTTGCTGTAGCGGTTTATCGCTACCGCGTGGCATAGCGGTTCATAAAATCATAACTATAAAGACATGAAATGTAGTATGACGGTATATAACTGCCGCGTGATGTGTCGTATCGAATAGTATATACAAATAATGGACATAACAACTTGTACATAGTAATCGTACAACAACACTTGCACATACGAAATTTGTGGACGCAAAATATAATTGAAAAATTATATTTTGGTTACACAACAAAATACCTCTACAATCAAATCACTGAGAGATGCATAAACATCGTATTGATTTTGCAAAACCAAAATCATGTAAAACGCATCAACACATACATCAAGCCATTGCACAAGAGATGGCATTGCAAATATTTATGTTCAGTAAAACATAATTTATAAAGGGTGCATCGGAACGTTTTGGCACCGCATCACAATAAATAGAAAACTGGAAAAACCAGTTTAGAAATTATGTTATAGGCAAAGAGATTACCAATTAATAATTCCTCTGTCTATTCAATTTGGATTTTTGCCGAAGCAACATGAAGCACCATCACTCACCAGCCAACAAGACTAAAAAATATTATTTAATAAATCTTTTTTATTAATTTAAAAATTAAATTAAAGTTTTTTATTTATATTTGTTTATTATTAAATTAACAAGTTCTCCGCTTAATACCCAATACAAGCTTCTATCGAAAACATTTGCAACCCACAGCAATGTTGGGTTCATTAAATTTGTCTACAAATACGTGAACAAAGGCGACCTGACAGTGTTCGGAATTGCTGCTCCGGATGCAAATGACGAAGTGTTAAGATTCCAATTGGGCCGTTATGTCACTTGCAATGAGGCGATTTGGTGTATTTTCTCATTTGCATTACACGAACGTCATCCCACTGTTCAACATTTGTAGGTACACTTGAAGAATGGACAACGTGTCTATTTCACGGAAGCGAATGCAGCACAACGAGCAGAACGACCATCAGCTACAACACTCACAAATTTCTTCGAAATTTGCCAAAGCGATCCGTTCGCACGAACATTGCTTTACTGAAGAATGTCATACGCTATTATACTTGGAACCAGTCGTCGAAGAAGTTTCAACGACGAAAGAGAGGTTAACCTGTTGCAGGATACGTCGATGTGTATTCGACTGATGCGCTTGGCCATGTGTACACCGTTCATCCACAAGACGAATGCTTCTATCTTTCGTTTTCTTTTGTTCCATGTTCGTGGTCCTACTTCGTTCGCATGGCTTCGTACTATAGAATGTGTGTTGTGCGCGACTTATCGAGAAGCTTGAGAATCTCTGAATTTGCTGCAAAACGACTCTCATTGGGACTATAATGAATGTAAAAAATAAGAATGTTAAAAAAGTAAAAACAAGGCATTTATTTGGGAAAAAATACTAAAATAAATAGAGAATGAATAAATTAATCAGAATTATAAATAAATTAGATATTAAAGTTTGGAAACAAAAATGAATGCAACCAATGTGTTGATTTGAACGAGAATAAAATATTTTCGAGATGTGCATACTTGTGAAGCATGGAGCGCTTGGCCAGGATGCGGCGACTGTGAAACCGGAGAACCATCAGTGATGGGGGGGGGGGGGGGTTCCAGGGATCATGCGTAGTGTAATTAATTGATATAACTTTAATTTTTTTGTGTTTATGCGTAATCAGTGTGGCCATATGATTGTTTAGTCACTCTCTCGAATTGATTCCGCCTTGTTGTGGCGTGAACACGGTTAGTTGGGTACATATAGTTGTACGCCGTTTATTGGTGGTGAATCCGAACCACACTGTGATGATTGGGAACAAATTAGTAAAAGGAATAAATAAATGCCACGTTGTATCCGTGCAAATTTGTAAAGATGGAGCCACCTTATATTTGGACTCGCAAACGACGTGATAGGTTTAGGGGATTAGTAGAGATGATGGGTCGGCCTATTGGTGGGTATATTGAAGTATTAGCATAATGAATTTTGTATGAAATAAATAAAATTGTTTGTGTTTAAGAAATTTGAGAATTGCATTCATGTTCCTTTAACTATGAGATAATGGATAGAAGATGAATGGGGTTAAAATTTATTTGAGACAGGTCAGCAGCAATTAGTATTTGGACAGATTCAGAAATAGTATTGCATTGGTTGATAAATCCAATTAATGGATTGAGACCATTTGTAGCTAACCGGATTAGTAGAATGCTGAGAAGTACAACATTGGAGCAGTTTTGATATATTAAATCTGGTCATAATCCAGCAGATTTAATATCTCGTGCAGTAAGAGCCGAAGAACTGCTGTGCAATAAGATGTGGTGGGAAGGTTCAGAGTTGTTAGAGGAGTGTGTTAAGGATTGGCCTGTATGGAATCCCAAACTGTCCAATAAAGGACATGTTTTATAAATTAAAGCGGAGCGTAAAGAAGCACTTTCATCCATTAACGCTTGCAGCTCAGTCAAAAGAACATACAAAAATAAAGTGAAAATCGGCTTGTGCGATCTGGTGAAATAAATAATATAGATAGGTGTTTTAAACTCTAGTGATTTTGTTATGTGTGGAAAAATTTACAATTATGAGCAATCGCCGCAAAATAAGTGATGAAACCGCTGATTTATATCGACCATACTTTTTACAAAATGTTATTAGTGGTGTAAATTGGACGCCGTCTTTTATTTGTACGGCAGGCATTTTCCATATGCATAGATGGCAAACCACTGGAGCCGCAACTTCATTTGGTGTCCCGATGATATGGATAGATCCACAAGGATATGATCCAGATCAATAATGTTATGGGTGCAAGAATTATATTCTCGATACAAACAGAAAAAAAATTGGTTCTTTGACATATACTGCAACGACAACATAACATGCTGCCGCATTCAGATGAAATTCCTGTTCCGAAAAGAACAAACCCAACTGAAGAATATTTACCACCAACATTTGAATCTGATGAAACCGAAGAAACATTGCATCAATATATCAACCATCAAATGTCACTGCGCCATGCAATCACATTGAAATCTAGTAAAATCGTTTGGATATTATGGTACGTCGCCTGAAACTATCGCAGTGACAAGCTATTATTTTGTCAAAGGATTTAAAACAAGTGATTCTTTTGGCTTCAAATGTTCGGATTTATGTATATAGAGCAATAAATCATCATCGTCATTTTACGAATTTTTTCAAATCAAGTGAGAATAATTCACTCGACACTTTTTGCACTGATATCCGAGGTTTGGTATCCACAATGCATATAATCCCGAAAAAGAACGATTGTTTATCAATTTCTCCAAAAGCAGTGTGCAGATTTAAAAGTGATAGCCCTTTTAAGAAGCATGCAATTGGGTTATACTAAAAACATGTGTTTTATGTATAAATTTTAATGGCGACAAATACAACAAACGGAACTGAGCTTTACGTGAGAACATTAGATTGCGATACGACAGCATCGTTAAGGTGCCACTTGTGCCAATTGAAAATATTGCTACCACCACCTTGGAGTAGTAAAACATTTTATAAAAGCGCTGAATCCAGATGGAAATGCGATCATAGAACTGCGTTGTATTTTTCCACGGTTAAGTGGAATGAAAATAAAAGAAGGTTTGTGTTTGAACCTTTTCGAATCTACATTTTGATCAAATGAAATTTCATATCGCATATTACAGGAATACTTAATGGACCAGATGTTTGTCTTTTGATGATGTATTTAAAAATGCTCTCAGTTAACAGGAGCTTGTGGCAGGAAAATGTGTAAAAGAAGTTTTCAAGAATGTTCTCGGAAGTAATCGATCCGATGATTAGCGCAAACATATTAAAAATATGCTGACCGCTTTTCATAATATAAACGTTCGAATGTCATTGAAAATACATTTTTTGCATTGTCATGTGGAAAAATTCGCCGAAAAGTTACCAGCCGAATCCGATGAGCACGGCGAGTGTTTTCACTAAGTGACGGCAAGACTCAAACCTTAGTACAGCGGCAAAGAGCTACATGCACGCACTCTTGGGTGACATTTATTGGAATTTGCAAGAGGAAAATGATCCCAAAGACGGCACGAACGAATCAGAAAATTAAAAATAAAAAAGTTAAGAAAAATGTTAATTTTTTAGGAAAAAAAATAAGAAAAATCACCATAAAATCAAATGAATCGATTTAATTTTCTTTTAAATAGTGTCTATTGTATCTCTATTTGTCGATGCGATGTTTGTTCGATCGATTTAAAATCAATAAACGGATAAAAAACGATAAAAAAGTGTTTTTCGTCGAAATGAAAAAAATAAAAAATAAATAACATAAAAATGTGAATGTAGTAGATGTGGGGTTTCGGTCTTGATATGTCCGGCAAAGTTGTTTGTCTTTGCTTGCGCAACAAAACTTTGCTGAAGAAAGCAAAACGGACTTCTGAATGGTTGGACTTCTGAATGGCTATCAAAATGAAAATGAGTGTATATTTAAACAAATGTTTGACTTTTGGTTTACCCCCTGCGTGCCTAGCTTGTCACAAAAAAAAGTTTGCGATTCAAGCACAGTGAATAATTCGATACAGCTTAAATTTGAGACTTAAGCCATAGTGTAGAATTATTCATTGGTTGAGTGCGCCAATCCTAATATGTAAATCTTATTAGAATTTCGAGCGAGTGTACATCGACAAAGAAGACATGTTGCTTTACCAAGAAATATTGCCGCTTTTTAATTGCGTTATGCAAATATTTAACTTCGATATTTTAAAAATAAAATTTATTTTTGAAAAACTATTTTTATAGCTTACTAGCCGAAATACGATGATTTGGAAATTGTGTTGTTGCTCTAAGAATAATTTAATATAAAAATCATTGACATTCAACAGTCGCCTAAATGTAAGCTTTTATATAAATACATGGACAACTCGATTATTGTTGGTCATTTAGTTTTAACTTGGAATATAGTTCAATTTGATTGAAAGTGATATGGTTTTATATCGCACGCAGGATTCATTTTTGTTTCGCAAGCGTTTCTTAAATAATTCGATTATGAAGAGAAATACGAACCAAATACATTTAAATAAAGTCGCTTTCTTTGAAATTTTGATATGCCAAACGAAATACGAATGAATTGCTTTAGTTTCGTAAAAGCGATTGGCGTTTGCCAAGTGTTTCATATAAAGGGTGGCGCATAAGTAACGTTATGGCGCATAAGTAACGTTATAACGGTATTTTTTTCGTTATTTTTTCCAGAATGAACTTTGAAATACTTGGGAAATTTATGAAGGAAAGACTCAGCACAGAACAAAGAACCAAAGTTATTCAATTTTGTTTTGAAAGTCAGCATTTGATTATTCAGACACAAGGATCATATCGAAATTTATTTCATGTTCGAAATGCACCTAGCGCGATTTCACGACTCTCGATTTTTTTTTCTTTGGGACTACCTAAAGGCTAATACACGAGAAGAAGTGAGGGCGCTGGGACCTGAAATTCTAAGAAAAGTTATGGAAAATGCTCTGGAAAGAGCACGTCAGGTCGAAGCTAACTATGTACACCATTTGAAAGATATTATCTTCAAAACATAATGTGAATGTATATTTCCAAACTATAATCTAAATTTTAATAAATGCCATCATTAAATAAAATCAGAAACAAAAAAGTTGTTCATTAAATAAATCATAACGTTACTTATGCGTCACTCTGTATAAACTGTTTCGCTTGCTATTTACCAAGTTTCTAGTACTATAATCACCCGATGCCATTCATTATATTAAACGAACTAGTAAAAATGATATCATTCATTTCAAAAATAAATTTGCTCCGTTACGATGTGTCGTCGATAAAACTACGTCGTTTTGGCAAACACATTTTTAAGTTTCTGTGTATTTTTCTTTAGTTCAACTTGAAACTTCATTGAGATAGAACATAAAAAACATTTTTAGTTCCGTTTTATACCGTCATATAAAAATTAAATGTGAGTAGTAAATATACCATTTTTCGTTTGTAAAAAATTATAATTAATCAAATATTAAATTAAATTCGCGGAATCACGAGTTACAATTACATAAAATGTGAACACATACAAATTTTTCATAAGTTATAAAAATTGTTATCACTCGTCATTTAATAAAACCATATTCAGTTTACCACATTAAGATTATAGCGACACACTTAAGCAATGGTTGGAACTATTATTTTGTTAGTGTTATAATACAGGGAAATTTTTATTAAATCCAAATTAATAGTTTGACAGTGTTTTTTACACAAATTGATTTTGTTTTGTAAATACGTCATCATCTTCTCTTTTCTTCTACTCTAAGTCTAATTAAAAAAACGATAATAGTCGTTATAACTCTAATTTAAAATGTTACTCTCGAAATTTTTAAATAATTTATAAAAAGTGTTACGACTAATTTATAACCAATAGTTTTTACTTTTCAGATTGTCAATGAGCTTAAACAGCGATCTTAGTCACATCACTGGGGATGACGAAATGATTCATTATGCAACCAATATTAAATTTCAAGGGATATTGAGTGAGATCGCGCAAGGAACAGAAACCATCGAAATTAATCCACAACAACCTGATTTTAATTTTGAAAGCAACCGATTAAAATCGTTCCATTCTTGGAGTAACAAATACGTCTTAAAGGAAAAATTAGCTCGTTTTGGATTTTATTACTTTTCTGCAAGCGACGATGTAAAATGCGTTTTTTGTGAAGTGGTGATTAGAAAATGGAGAATCGGAGATGACCCGCTTAGTGAACACTATAAACATTCACAAAATTGTGTTTTTATAAATCTACAAAATACAATAAATGTACCGCTAAAAGGAGAGCTTCTAGTGTCTGAGTTAAAAGAATTCCAAGAATCGTCTAGAAGAAAAAAGTTCAACAAGGATTTATTACCCCGGCATCCAGATTACAAAGATGAAAATATACGTCTACAATCATTTAAGCATTGGCCTAAATGTATGCCACAAACAAAAGAAGAGTTGAGTGCTGCTGGTTTTTTTTATAGAAAAATTGGTGACCAAGTAAAGTGTTTTAAATGTGCAGGATGCCTAACAGAATGGGAAGAGGATGACTCGCCAATAGAAGAACATAAAAAACATTTTGGCGAAAAGTGTCAATTTATAAAGAAAAATTATACGAGACTTAAACGCATTTATGCAACAACACCAAAATTAAAAAAAAAGCAAGCAAGCCCAGCTCAAATCGCTAAATTGAAGAAATTTATGAATAAACATCCAGATCTAAAAGAGGACAAACTGCGTTTTGGAAATAAACAACTGTACATTCAGTTGTGGAAAGAATTAACAGAATTATTGAATAGCATCAAAGGGCCAAATAAAACTACAAAGATGTGGAAAGAGGTATAAATTAATTAATTTATTAACTTCACAATTTTATTTTAATTACATTTATTATTTCATTAACAGGTTTGGCGAAATCACAAATGCAATAGTAAGCGAAAAGGAACTAAAAAAGCAATGCAGCCATTTCAAAATCAGTCAAATTTGAAACCAAGCAGAATCGAACCACCTATTAATCAAAATTTAGACTTTCAATTTGAAGAAAAAACCTCTGATTATGAAAGTTCGGCATCTCAAAATAATTTAACTATGGAACACCATACAACCGAGTTACAATTAAGTGTATCCGATAACATTGCGATAGAATCACAAGCAGCTACCCAAAGTTTAGAGTTACAATTGAGTGAAAAAAAATCTCAAAATAAACGTTTACAAATGGAGATTGAAAAATTAGAACTTGAGAAGGAGTATCTTGAATTACAGCAACATTTTAACTCGGCAAAACAGGAATTAGAGAGAACCCGTTTACAAACGACTGAAGGACTTACTTATTTAAATTTATAGTTTTAGCAACTTTATTCCTCGTTTAAGGCATATATTCGCAGCTTTACATATATACAAAGAATTATAATAAATGAAGTAATAGTTTTATTAATTTATAGGCCCGTTTACCAAATTAACCAATAAATTTCTGAGTAAAATATGTCAAAGTGACGGAAAGGAATTGAAGCATGAGCCAGAAACTTTTTCTGTAATATAAGTGAAAAAAAAGTAGACAATTTTTTCTTGTCACACTGATGAATTTTTCCCACTATCCCTGTTAAGGCATTCAAAATAATAAAGTTTACATTTAAGTAATTTATAATTGCTAATATATACATACTTTTGAATATTATATATAGAATTATATTTTATTTTACTTATAATATAACATAAACATTGTATGTATATAGTACTTATACAAATAATTATATTATTATGTATCTAAATTGTAATACACCTAATTCTGTTTTTACGCGAACTTTTTTTACGCGAATTTGATTTAACGCGATTCTACAAAACATTTTGTTTCTTTTTTTACGCGGTTTTATTTGATTTAACGCGATTAAATTTTTAGCAAAATCAAACATCTTTGTACATGATTTAAACCTCGTTCACTGCCATATGTCAGTCATCCTAACAATAGAATTACCGACAGATGGAGGTGAACGTGTAAAATCTGCGTGTAGAATCTACGACACAACTGCAGGGAATTTCCCTAATTATCCCTTATTAGTTTTTGATAAAAGTATAGTGCGGGTTTTCTGTGTGATATTAATATGTAAAGTGGCAAATTTGGTATCATTTGAGTGTGAAATTATAACAAGCAAATTATAAATTTTTCAAATTTCAATAAACGGTATGTAAATTATAATTTTAACTGCATTCATTTATTACAAACGAATTATTTTTATAGGAGAGCTCATGGTACAATTAACAATGTCAGCTGAAAAACAAAGAAAAGAAAAGCTGTTTCTTTGGAAGTTAAAATCAAGAGACTAGCCATCGGAGACGGTGCTACTTCTGTAGGGAAATATTTCAGTTTAACGAAATCTACCCTAAAAACCATAAAACAAAATGAAGAAGGTATTAGAAAATCCGTGATTGCTGGAACAAGTATAAGTGCTCATACATCATCATACACAAGAGACATAGTAAAAGAGAAAATGGAGAAGGCTCTTATAATATGGATGGAGGATTGCTCACAAAAACGAATACCAGTTGATGGAAATATCATCAAGCAGATGGCATTACGGATTTACAAAGAGGTGACAGAAGATTAACCGCAACCCTCAGGCCAGAAAGTTAAAAAAAATTTTACAAAGGCACGCGCTTCATAATGTAAACATTAAGGATGAAATCGCATCTGCAGATGAGGAGGCAGCTAAAGTATTTCCTTCAAAATTAGCCAAAATAGTTAAAGATTGTGGCTATAGTTCGGATCAGGTATGGAATGCTGATGAAACGGGCCTTTCAATTCCAGAAAATTGAGAGTGGATTTAAGGTAGCCAAGTATCGTGTAACCTTTTTATTTTGCTCTAACGCTTCAGGTGATCGAATGCTGCAACCCTTACTTGTAAATATAGCTCTAAAACCACGGTCAATGAAAGGCGTAGATTTTAGAATATTACCAGTCCACTGGACGGCTAATAGAAATAGGGTGGCAACTGAAACTTTTAGGAGATGGTTCATTAAAAATTTTGTCCCAGAAGTTCGGCGTTATTTGAAAGATTAAAGAATCCAGTGTCGCTGACGAAGAAGTTCCTACCTTCACCTATTTAAAGAAGGACTTCAAATAGCTGCTAAATTGAGCGATCATTTTGGCAAGCATGATCCTATTGGGGAAAGAGTTGAGAAGTTTCAACGTGACCTAAAATTATTAATGAGTAATTATCGAGAATTACATACCAGTCTTATCACAACTGAGAAACAACCATTGATAATGGATTTTTTTTACGAAAACTACTGAAACACCACCACTACGCAGCAATGGAAATGCAGTGGAAAATATTTATAGTGAAGAAAGTGATTTTCAAGTGTCACATAAACGAGTGCGCATTCCATCAGTTCCATCAGCCAGTGATAAAAGCACTTAAAAATATATTTTATGATATAGTATTTTGCAATCTTTTTTTATTAAAATGAATTTTTTTCGTTATGTTTTGTTAAAATATGATTTTTTTTAATAAAATTAATTAATATTTTTAATTGCATGTGTTTTTATTTGTTTTTCTAAATAAATATTATTCTCATAAAGATATCTAATAAGCATTTAAATAAAATAGTGTGTAAAGCATGTAAAAATGGGATTTTGTATACTCTAATCTATCTGTAATTTAGTTGATTTTACAAATGTAGAACCAATCCTTTACTTTTATATGGAAGCCATTTCTTTTTTTGCGCGAATTTTTTTTTTTGCGCGAATTTTCTGGGAACGTATCTATCGCGTAAAAACAGAATTAGGTGATATATTAGGCATAAAGAAATCGTATATAAATAGAATTGTATGTATATACATGTAGTATACAATTATAAATGTATGTGCTTACCAAAATGTATGTACTTATATTATATACATACAAGCGATAAGCTTCTTGTTTTAAATTTATTAAAAAATATTATTAATCTTGTAAACTTTGTGTAATAAAGTTCGATTGTTCTAACACAAATTTAATTCTTCGAGATAAAATAAATAAATTAAATATATTAAATCGAATTGTTTTTCTTAAATGGAATAGTTGGCTAAAATTTAAATTCTTCGCCATTCACTTTCTTTTACGTAGTAAAATATGTAGCCGAAATAAAGAACTTTTTTAAAAAATGTCTCTGTGTGTGCCTAGCCCACACACGCTAGCTTCCGTGCAGACCAAATGTCTGTAGTTTCTCTACAGCCCAGACAGATTGAATACTCGGGACAAAACTTCATACTTAAGATTTTCTCATAAATTGCCATGTTATTTTCTCATAATAGAGATCCCAATGATTTTTGGCTGAAATCGGCCCACCGGAAGTGACGGCTTCCACAGAAGCTTTTTCGTTTCTTGTAAATATTATGAAAATCATTTAGCATTTACGAAAAGACGATTCACAACAAAAAGATTGTAAATTAAATTTCAAACAAAATTTATTCAGATAATTTTTTAAATTTTACCGAAAATGTAGAGTTTTGATAAAAAAAATGTATTTCACCAAAATTCGGCATGTCTACAGTCCAGGCAGATTAACCAATCCCCATTCGGAACAAAACTTCAGAAATTTTTTCATTAATTGGAAGAACCGTGCAAAATTTGGTAGAAATCCGTGTACCAGCTTTAATGAGAGCTTTTTAATTTTTGTAATGATGTTGAAAAGTTTAGCATTTACAAAAAACGACAAAGAATTCGGGTGTTGGCCACAACATATTCACCCTCCATTCTTTTCATAAGAAAAAATTTCATTACTTCGAAATATTTTTGGGCCTTCTGATCAATTGACAAAAATTGTTGTGCTGTAAACTACTATAAATGTTACGTCACCACTCATTTTATCAGAATCAAACATTTGGTGTTACAATTGCTTGTTCTAAGACAAAATGACTCGAAAAATTGTCATTTAACCGGAATTTTACCCAGTTGCACGTTTTACTAAGAAATTGTCCACCATCTTAAATAAGTAAGCAAAACCTTTCGAATTGCGCTGCTTATTTTGACAGCATCATAAAAAATCAATATTTTATTGCTAAATTTTCAATTATAATAGAAAATCATATAGTTTTGCATTAATTATGTAAAGGATGTTTTTTTAAAGGTTCACATCTTTAAGTTGGCAACACTGTTTGCTTTGACAACCGATTTGACAGCTGGCATTTGCTTTGTCATTACTTTGATTTGTCAAATTTTTCTTATCAAAATTTAAATCAAAATTTAAACAAAATTTTGTTCAGAGATGAAGCCAACTTTTGGTTGAATGGGTAAGTTAATAAACAGAATTGTCGGATTTGGAGTGAAGATAATCTACAAGCCTTTGACGAAACACCATTACATCCAGAGAAAATCACTGTCCATATGTTTTCAAAAACGATGATGGGCAGAATATTACAATCAACGGTGAACTGTATAGAGAAATGATTTTCATCAAGCGACATCTTGCTGATATGTGTTTCTAACTGGACGGTGTCACATGCCACACAGCGCGGGATACAATTAATTTACTCAAAGAAACATTTGATGAAAGACTGATTTCACGTAATGATTCCATTGATTGGCCACCGAGACTGTGTGATCTAATTCCATTAGATTATTTATTTTGGGGACCAGATAAATTTAGTTATTCTATTTAGTTATTCTATTTCAAACTATGTATTATCATGTAAACATTATTATTCAATTTATATTGATTTTATTTATTTGTCAACTGCTTGTATCTGCAGTTACACAAAGAAAATCAATAGTCGGAAATAAAAGTCATAAAAAAGTAGTCTAACAAAAAAAAATTAGAAATAAATAAAATTCTTTATTCGAATTCTATCTAATATTGCAAATTTATTCAGTGGATTTAGTTCTTGATTTTGATATAAAAAGATATTAATTTCGATAGTGCTACGTGTAAAAAAATCAGAAATTTATAATGACGCATATCAGTATGCAAGTACGTCCAAAATGTCGGACAGCTTTCTTTGGGATGAGTGTCAAGAAAATATTACAATGCAAAAGGGCTTTTTTGAATGTGATAACTGCATAAAAAAAAATCCATCCCCAATGTAAAAATATATACGGGCAGCACATGGTTGGGTGGTTACAATCAGCAACGCAAATGCAAATATTAACTTTCCTTTAAAACCAGCATCCTCGATTCCAGTAGCTAGTAAGTCTGGTATGTCGTCTGAAACTATGGTTACAACAATGGCTGGTGTTAAATACAATCAACAATCTCGGTAAAATGTTTGACGAGATGCAAGAGGCTCAAGTTAAGTTCTAAGGTAGAGTCACTAAAACTGAATGTAATGTGAGAGAGGCTGCAAGTTGGAAATTGAATTAGATGCTGTTAGGTATAATGAATGTAAAAATAATTTGATTATATCCGGAATACCTAATAACACTGTAGCACCGAAACAATAAGTTGATAATGTTCTCACTATTTTGGGAATGAACACTTACACAGGCGGAATAAAGGTAACTACATTGATTAAAATAGTGTATTGTGATCAAGCAGCTAAAATCGATATCCTCAAGAAGTGTAAACAACGAAAAATTATTTTCCAATTAAATTGGGTGTAAGGTCGGGGATGGTCATCAACTTTATGTCAGGGAGCAATTGCCATCGTACAAAGCACAACTTTTTCGTGATGTTCTTACTTATAAAAAAGCAAACAATTATAAGTTTTTATGAAACCAAAAATAACAAAATTTTTCTTAAAAAAGACGAACACTCGGATGCCATCACGATCAACACTACTCCAGATGTCGAGAAATTGTGAACAAAGATGTAACACTTTTGTTCACAGTAAGACAAAGCAATCACCTAGTTACTTAACTAAAATACAAATTATTAATTTTGAATTATTTTTAAATTTTTCTAATATTTTTATCAATCATTTAAATCTTTTTAATTTATTATTATGTATAGCTGTTTTGTTGTTGGAATTGTGTTGTCAATTTGGTGATGGATATAAATTTGACAGATGAAATGAATTTATGGAAAAATAGTAATAGATATATTATACAGAGTTTGAGATATTGGCTACAAACTGAAAATAACTTATATGGCCGCAGAAAATCAAAAAATTATAGTGAAAATTTTAATCCATAAATTTTATTCGAATTGTGTATGCGAAGCAAATTTTACAAAATTTAATTAAGAAATAGCCGAGTTCTCTCCACTTTAAAAATTATTTATATCGTGCAAAATGTACAGATACAATTTTTCATAAGGACTGGTTATCCCAGCACGAACAGATCCTAGAATTTTGTCCAAAACTTACTTTAAAATTCCTGATCGATACTATACTATCCAAGTTACCGGACAAGTGGTGCAGTGGTTAAAGCTTCGGCACTTGGACCGAGAGGTACTGGGTTCGAATCCCACCAGAGGCTGGATGCAAAAGCGAATTTTCCTCATCGATTACGATCGTTGATGTTAATAAACACAACTAAGACCCTCTATTGGAGTGCAGAATTCAGCGCCGACCCACCGTCCATGTCAGTTTACAGGTTGACATGGAGCTTGCAATGTGCAGGTGGTATACTGTAATTGTGTGAATGGGTGGTCTGTGCGTGAATGAAAGGGGGGTATTAATTGACCTTCAAAGGACATTCAATCCACTGGACAATTAATACTTCCTTTAAAAAAAAAAAAAAAAAAAAAAAAAAATCATCGTAATTCGTTAAGAAATGGCAGAAAGATTGTCAAATTTCTCCTATATCTTATACAGCATAGCTTTACCTCTGGTTATATTACTTTTCCGATGCTCGTGGTAACTATTAATTCACTGTGCTAGTTGAAAAAAGTGGCAAGCTGGGCACCCAGGGGGTAAACCTAATTCGAGTACGCTCATTTCAATGGTAGTAGTCCCATTTTAAAGTTATTCCTCATCATTTTCACTTTCATCGCTCTTGAACCATAATGATTTTCATTATGCTTTCTTCAGCAAAGTTGTTGCGCAAGCCAAGACAAACAACTTTGCCGAACATATCAAGACCGAAAAACCACATAAAATGTTAGAATCATTTTTTGCTGAAAAATTCCATTTCTTTTTAGCTGATTTGGAAATTGTGTTCTTGTTCTAAGAATAATTTAGTATAAACATCATTTACATTCAACATTCGCCTAAATGTAAGCTTTTATATAAATACATGGACAACTCGATTATTGTTGGTCATTTAGTTTTAACTTGGAATTAAAGTTCAATTCGATTGAAAGTGATATGGTTTTATATCGCTACGTATGTGAAGTTATCCCAGGATTCTATCCCAGAAAATAAAATTTTTTAATCAGGCAACACTAACGAAAAATTATCAAGTTTTATTAAATTCGATGTTTTTCTCATATAATAAAAAAAAAAATTAAATGTAACGTATAAAAAAACTGTAAAATTTTAAGTTGCATAAAGTAAAGCAAAATTTTAGGCAATGTAAGAAAAAATTTGTTCCGTGGCAAGTTCCCGAAAATGAACTCTGGGCTGGGAATTTCATTGATTTTTATATAATTTTTTGTCCCGCTACTGGTGTATACATTTCAAAATCATGTTGTCCTGATCCGAGACATTTTTAGTTTTGGCGAAATAATTTTTAATTTATCGAGCGGGACGAAAAATTATATAAAAATCAATGAAATTCCCAGCCCAGAGTTCATTTGCGGGAACTTGCCACGGAACAAATTTTTTCTTACATTGCCTAAAATTTTCCTTTACTTTATGCAACTTAAAATTTTAGTTTTTTTATACGTTACATTTAAATTTTTTTTATTATATGAAAAACAAAGCAAATTTAATAAACTTGATAATTTTTCGTTTTTCCATTAAAATTGATAAAATTTCTGAGCTGGGCTAACTTCACAAATATAGTATATTTGAATGAAATGAATCAAAACCTGGGCTGGGATAACTTCACACAATAGCAAATTGGTTATTGATATGTTAGTGTTGCCTGATTAAAAAAAATTATTTTCTGGGATAGAATCCTGGGATAACTTCACATACGTTATACCTCTCGCAAAATTCATTTTTGTTTCGCAAGCGTTTCTTAAATAATTTGGTTATGAAGAGAAATACGAACCAAATACATTCAAATAAACTCGCTTTCATTGAAATTTTGATATGCCAAACGAAATACGAATGAATTGCTTCAGATTCGTAATATTCGCGATATGTTTGCCAAGTGTTTCATATAAAGGGTGGCGCATAAGTAACGTTATGGTGCTTATAACTATAAACGTTATAACGGTATTTTTTTCGTTATTTTTTTTCCAGAATCAACTTTGAAATACTTGGGAAATTTATTAAGGAAAGACTCAGCACGGAACAAAAAACCAAAGTTGTTCAATCTTATTTTGAAAGTCAGCATTCGATTATTCAGACACAAAGATCATATCGAAAGGACCCCGCACAAATCTTATGGAAATTGGGTCTTGGTCAAATTCGCTGATTTTTTGATATGTGATAGAGTTCATCATACTGGTCAATTGTCTCAATCGCCACAAAGCTCTAAAATGGATAGTTTGGCCGGTACAGAGCTTTAAAGCTCCGAGTATCCTCCATGTATTTATGTATATGCGCAGTGTGTATAGACTTTTGAAATAGCCTATTTCATTTTTTTTATTATCTAGTTTTATATTTTTGAGGTTGCTGAATCCAGATCTGTTGTTAGATTTTCAAAATTGACAGTTGGCAGCTGTCAAATAGCTGTCAATGTGCTATAATAAAGCCAAAAACTTGTTTTTTTATGTTTTATCTTTCTTTTTTTTACTTCGATAAGTTCAAAGATGATTTCAAATCAATAACAATGACTATCAGCAGCTGTCATTTAGCTGTCAACAATCCTTCAAAGTCCGGTAATAAAGTTAAAAAATTATTTTTTGTTTATGACTTCAAGTTTTTTAGATAAGTGAATATAAATCTATATAAATAAAACAAAGTCGTGTTAGTTACACCATTTATAACTCAAGAACGGCTGGACCGATTTTTATGATTTTTGTTTTGTTGGATTTGACTCCGTTCCGAATAGCATAATAACTATTAAAACATTGGAAAAATTCACCAAAAAAAAAGTTATCAAGAAAATTCATTTTCTCATATATTTAGTACATTTTGTTTTTTTTATTTTGTTCGTCTCAATACAGTGGTGGTTTAGGAAAAAAGAAAAGTCGGAAAAACTCAAAAGGGAAGCCCCAAAAATCTAATAAAAAAATCTTTTTTTTTTATATGAATTTTGTAGGTGTAGTTTGTATGTGACGAGTGGTGCAGTGGTTAAAGCTTCGGCGCTTGGACTGCAAGGTACTGGATACGAATCCGACTGGAGGCTGCATGCACATTTACCATTTTATTTTTTATCCAATTTTTTTTTATTTCATCTACTTATCTATATATATAAAACAAAGTCGGGTTAGTTACACCATTTATAACTGAAGAACGGCTGGACCGATTTTTATGATCTTTCTTTTGTTGGATTTGACTCCGTTCCGAATAGCATAATAACTATTAAAACATTGGAAAAATTCACCAAAAAAAAAGTTATCAAGAAAATTCATTTTCTCATATATTTAGTACATTTTGTTTTTTTTATTTTGTTCGTCTCAATACAGTGGTGGTTTAGGAAAAAAGAAAAGTCGGAAAAACTCAAAAGGGAAGCCCCAAAAATCTAATAAAAAAATCTTTTTTTTTATATGAGTTTTGTAGGTGTAGTTTGTATGTGATGAGTGGTGCAGTGGTTAAAGCTTCGGCGCTTGGAGCGCAAGGTACTGGATACGAATCCGACTGGAGGCTGCATGCACATTTACCATTTTATTTTTTATCCAATTTTTTTTTATTTCATCTACTTATCTATTTATATAGATAAAATCTTCGTCCGAATTACGATTTCAGTGCGAATAGTTGATATTTTGACAGCTCCAAAAAATGTTTTTTTCTTTTGCGATTTTAATATTAAATTTAATTTATTTTTGGTTTTGGTTATTTCATATTAGTTAAGTGGTTTGTGGTTTAGCATATAATATTAAAATAAGATGTGGAATTTAGTGAAATAAGAGATTGTGTGGTATATGCCAACAACATCAAGAAAACAGTACTTTTTTGCATACAATTGTACGTAATTTGTTTAGTGGTACAGAGTGTCCCATCACCGGACACCAGATTTTTTTTTGGTTTTTTTCATTTTTTTTTATTCTGCGGAATTTTATTTTCGATCGGGATTTTTAAAGGTGCTACAATGAAGGGAATCGACTCCATTGCAACTCACCCAGCAAATAGTTTAATAGAAAGTAGTGCAATAATGCTACGCGAACCATTTCTATTCAATTCAATAAAACGAAAGCCTTGCTGCCACATGAATTACATTCATTTCAATGTAATTAAAATATATTTCATTTTAATTTTTGTAATTTCATTGAATTTAATTAATTTGGAGTATTCATTTAATTTATTTAATCTTAATAAAAAACTCATTCTAATTAAGCTAATAACTTTAAAAAACATTTATTGATTTTGAGGCGGTACGAAGTTCGCCGGGTCAGCTAGTATGATATAAAATTATGTAGTCATCAGCTTACAGCTGTCAACAAGCTGTCAACTAACTGTCAAAATGCAATAATAGAGCAAGTAACTTATTTTTTGTGCTTAACTTTGTGGATAAGAAATCAAACATGATATAAGTTTATGACATCACTTTTGAACTCAGTGATCTAAGCAACTTAAAGTTTTTTTCATAAAGAGGGGGTACTTCGCGAAGGCCTCCACTTAGGAGGGGGTGAATATGGTCAGTTTTAGGAGGGGGGGAGGGGAAACGGGACTTAGAAGAATTTCAATTTAAGGACTTAAAATAATTTTGTTAAAGGGTCTTAGGATAATTCGGCTTTACGGACTTAGAATAATACTTTTTATTAAACTTGGTTATTGGTTATCCGTAAACATGTGCTATGCCCGTCAATTGTGTTTACACAACTCGGTTTTGACAGTTAGTTGATTGATAGGTGACAGCTGTAATATCCTCAAATGTTGCCATATGCAAATAATAATATATAGGTAAAGGTCGGTTTATTATGTTATTAACTTGGTCACATTGAAAAATAGATTTACACTTTCTTTCTCATTAACCCTTTCCGGGGCACCGGTACATATTTGTACCGGCTAGATTTTTTGCTTGTTACCCCCGTATCTGCTACAATTCGAACTTTGGATGGTTGACTATGGGTATTTTATGTCGCTAAGATATTCCTGAAATTAGTCCTAGTGATTTTTTCACGTAATTGTTTATTGTTATTTAATTATAAACAATTGAAAGTGAAAAAACTGCTTTTTTCGGAAAAAAATCGTCCACTCGAAATCTGGTACATTAGTATATAATTTTAGTGCGTGTACCGATGTTTTGAAGATTGCTAATCACGATGCTGGTGGCCAAAAGTGCATTTTGACAGCTGTCAGGTGTCAAATCGGGTGCCAAATGACTCAATATAATCCGAATGATAAAAAAAACACATTTATTACACAATTTTGCACGTCTGACGACAAATTCCATATCAGAAGTCTATTTCGGCAATTTTTCACAAAGGATTTTTAACAATAAATCCATGATCAGCGACTGTCAACACCTACAAAAAAACCTGTGAATTTATATTTTCGCGGCATTGTGCGCATCTTGACAGTGACTTGGTCT
Source organism: Nephrotoma appendiculata (assembly GCA_947310385.1). NCBI lineage: Eukaryota > Metazoa > Arthropoda > Insecta > Diptera > Tipulidae > Nephrotoma > Nephrotoma appendiculata. The sequence goes on along the minus strand of CAMZJQ010000395.1, from coordinate 12,050 downwards.
ATATCAAGGTCCTCTATAGTATGTAACAAATAAACGTCAAACGTCATTTTTGACATCAGATTAGGAATCAGCGACCCCGAAAACATAAAGTACCATTGAGAACACCGCGATATCCCTTGACAGAAAATGTGCCTCTGAAAGGGTTAAATAACTTTTTTACACCATGAAATATAAAAAAGAATATTTCTCGCAAGCGAAATTCATTTTTGTGGCTATATATGTACCTTTGGAGATCACGTAATTATAAAAAAATTTTGGAAAGTTTTTTTAACTACGCATACTGATATTAATTATCAATAATTTACTTGCACAGTTGTTTAAAAAAATATTCAAAACAGTTCTTTTCAGAACTAAAAAAAAAGTTCTTATTGTAACTAACATTACAAGCTTTTGCTTAGACGTTTTATTTACTAAAATATACACATAAATTTTTACTCAAACTTAAATACACACGGGTACACAGACTAGAACACACACACAGACACATTTTATAAATACGCACATTTATTTATTTCAATTCACAATCATCTACACATTTATCACACATTTTTATATACGCACAATTCACCAACAATTAACATAATGGCGTTCAGAAATATTATTTCTTGTTACGTATGCGATAGGCGATACATCCCACGTACTATGACTCGAATAGATAGAGATGAAAATGCTTATAAACGATAAATCGCCATCCATAGACGCGAAACAAATAATTTGCCCCCTTTAGAAGTAAATCCTGATACCAGGATTTGTGTTAACTGTAATCAATCAATTTCGAATTAAATACACCTTATAGAACTCGATCCAACTTGTTTAAGAATTAATGTTTTGGCGCAAACTAGAAGTAGTTCTTGTGTTATTTGTAATGCAGTTTGTAATTTACACGGCTTCTCGACCTGCTATCTGAATGCTATTGCAATCTACTTTTTCTTTCTATCAAAATTTGCCAAGATGGAGTCTGGTGTGGTAAACTTGCTATAATTTGACATTTAGAAATCATTCTTTTGTCGATAGTCCAGACTACTAGTCATTTGAATAAATACTTGAAATGTCAGTAGACACTATATTGAAATAGAAGAAACGTCAAAATATTCCTGCTATATACATGCTATCAAGTTATGCCGACATAGCATGTATTCATAGCATATAAATATTATTGCGAGTCTCCACTTGCTATTTGATCGAAATTTTCTGGCATAACTAGATAGCAACAGCAGGTGGAGAGTCCATGTTAAATAGATTATCAAATGAATGCAAAGCTTATGTGTTTATTAAAAAAAATTTCTTTATACCAGAAAGTGTAAAATCATGTAGACATATGACAACGGGTACATTTTGCATCCATTACTAAATGGTCTAAGATTTATTAATAGGCCATATGTTATTCGAGGGCTCTTGTTACAAATTTTCTTAAAAAGCCTCCGTACGTTCCTCAATAGCTTTTCACGTTTTACTGATGAAAACGATTTTTCAGACGAAGAATTTAAAACATTTTTTTCTATTACGAAGCTTCAATTTCAAGATTTAATGACATTTTCTGATAGAGTACATGTCAAGGTGGATATAGATATGTTAAAAAAAGATGTACTACTTTTTTAAGTAAAATGCGTCAAGGGCTCTCAGATGAGTTTCTCGCTGTTATGTTTCAATATCCTACAAGACAATCAGTATGTTTAAAAATTGCTACTGTTAGACAATCACTCATGCAACGCTTTGTGCCCTCTAATTTAGGATTTAATGCTATCACGCGTGAACAATACATAGAAAGACATGTTACAGAATTTTCCAACATACTATATAACCCTGAACCGCGAGTAATATCTATAATAGATGGGACCTATAGTTACATACCAAAAAGTACTAATTTTCGAGCTCTTCGACAAAGTTTTTGCCATCATAAAGGGCGACATTTGGTAAAACCAGCACTTATAGTTACTCCAGATGGATATATCCTAGAAGTACAAGGCCCATATTTTTCGGACTCTAGAAATAATGACGCAGCAATGTTGTGTAATGAATTTGAGAATGATATGGAAAGGATGCATGCATGGTTTCAAGAAGGAGACATACTTCTATTAGATAGAGGGTATCGTGATGCAATAGAATTATTAAATCAATTGGGTATTACTTGGAAAATGCCTGCACTTCTGGAACGAGACCAAAGGCAATTATCTACAGAACAAGCAAATGACTCGAGATTAATTACTAAGATACGATGGGCAGTTGAGGCTAGAAATGGCCATATAAAATCAATTTTTAATTTCCTTGATAAAATAGTTCAAATTCAACATGTTCCAAATTTAGGAGATTTTTATAAAATAGCTGCTGCATTCATTAATAGATATCACCCTCTACTTAGGATGGATGCTGCTTTAGCTCATCAGTTCTTAGTAAAGGCTCAAGAACCAAACATAGTCCAAGCTTTGGTCGAAGTAGAAAATCTTCATACAAGAAATGCTGAAAGGTGGATACGTTTATCTGCTAATCAATTGAATGATTTTCCGATTTTAGACCTAGATTACTTAAAAGATATTACAACAGGTACATATCAATTAGGATTGGCACCATCCTACATTCAGGATAAACTTGAAAGGGATGGAGATAATGATGACGAATTTCAACTGGATATGTTAAGAGATGAAGATCGAATCCCCATTCCTGGTTTAATGAGAGTAAGAGTATATTCGCATCATCGGGGCTTAACTAAATATCAACTTTGGATATCATATAAGCTAGCTCCTGAGGATAACAATAATGAACCTGATGATATCCAGCCTGCATACTGTGGTTGCATGCATACTGTGGTTTTTTGGGTATGCTCGTCATTGAGTAAACGTGCAATACCCTTCAACAAATCTGATTGAAACTGTTATGGATGCTAGAAACAGACTAGTACAACAACGAAATTAAAAATTATTGGTTTTAATATATATATACACACACACACACAAACACAAATACACACACACACTTTTACAAGTAACATCCTTATATATTTGATATTGTAGACTTATGTATATAATATCAAATATTATCCTATATATATATATGAACAAACGGCCCTTTTAAGGGCCAAACGATGTGCAAAATCCGATCGTCTAACCTCCCCGCGGTGCACATTGGATTACACTAATGGCGACGGTAGAAAAGTGAATTTAAGCATTACTAAAAGAGTAAAAGCCAAAGTTTGAACATTCAAAAATAATTGGGAATAAACTTTAACAATGACAAAAAGCATCAATGTATTTTTCTATTTGGAAATTCTTGGCTTACAGCTGTCCCCTATCAATCAGCTAACTGTCAAAATGCAATGATAAAGTCAAAAAGTTACTTTTTTTAAAAAGCTTTAAGTTGCTTCGGTCACTGAGTTCAAACGTGAAGTCATAAACTTATATCATGTTTGATTTCTTATCCACAAAGTTAAGCACAAAAAATAAGTTACTTGCTCTATTATTGCATTTTGACAGTTAGTTGACAGCTTGTTGACAGCTGTAAGCTGATGACTACATAATTTTATATCATATTTATATTCACTTATCTAACAAACTTGAAGTTATAAACAAAAAATAAGTTTTTGACTTTATTACCGGACTTTGAAGAATTGTTGACTGCTAAATGACAGCTGCCGATAGTCATTGTTATTGATTTGATATCACCTTTGAACTTATCGAAGTAAAAAAAAAAGAAAGATAAAACATAAAAAAACAAGTTTTTGGCTTTATTATAGCACATTGACAGCTATTTGACAGCTGCCTAACAACAGATCTGGATTCAGCAACCTCAAAAATATAAACCTAGATAATAAAAAAAATGAAATAGGCTACTTCAAAAGTCTATACACACTGCGCATATACATAAATCCATGGAGGATACTCGGAGCTTTGAAGCTCTGTACCGGCCAAACTATCCATTTTTGAGCTTTGTGGCCATTGAGACAATTGACCAGTATGATGAACTCTATCACATATCAAAAATTCAGCGAATTTGACCAAGACCCAATTTCCATAAGATTTGTGTGGGGTCCTTTCAAAACATAATGTGAATGCATATTTCCAAACTATAATCTAAATTTTAATAAATACCAACGTTAAATAAAATCAGAAACAAAAAAGTTATTCATTAAATAAATCATAACGTTTCTTATGCGCCACCCTATATAAACTGTTTCGCTTGCTATTTACCAAGTTTTTAGTACTATAATCACCCGATGCCATTCATAATATTAAACGAACTAGTAAAAATGATATAATTCATTTCAAAAATAAACTTGCTCCGTTACGATGTGTCGTCGATAAAACTACGTCGTTTTGTCAAACACGATTTTAAGTTTCTGTGTATTTTTCTTTAGTTCAACTTGAAACTTCATAAAGATAGAACATGTAAAAAACATTTTTAATTCTTTTTTATACCGTCATATAAAAATTAAATGTGAGTAGTAAATATACCATTTTTTGTTTGTAATAAATTATGATTAATCAAATATTAAATTAAATTCGCGGAATCACGAGTTACAATTACACGAAATGTAGGCACATACAAATTTTTCCTAGGTTATAAAAATTGTTATTACTCGTCATTTAATAAAACCATATTTAGTTTACCACATTAAGATTGTAGCGACACACTTACACAATGGTTGGAACTATTATTTTGTTAGTGTTATAATACAGGGAAATTTTTATTAAATCCAAATTAATAGTTTGACAGTGTTTTTTACACAAATTGATTTTGTTTTGTAAATACGTCATCATCTTCTCTTTTTTTCTACTCTAAGTCTAATTAAAAAAACGATAATAGTCGTTATAACTTCTAAAAAGTGTTACGGCTAATTTATAACCAATAGTTTTTACTTTTCAGAATGTCAATGAGCTTAAACAGCGATCTGGATCATCTCTTTGGGGATGACGAAATGAACGGTTATGCAACCAATACTAAATTTCAAATGATATTGACCGAGCTCCAGCAAATAGAAACCATCGAAATTAATTCACAACAACCTGATTTTAATATTGAAAGCAACCGATTAAAATCGTTACGTTATTGGATTAACAAATATGTTTCAAAGGAAAAATTAGCTCGTTTTGGATTTTATTACTATTTTGTAAGCGACTATGTAAAATGCGTTTTTTGTGAAGTGGTGATTGGAGAATGGGGAATCGGAGATGACCCGCTTAGTGAACACTATAAACATTCACCAAATTGTGCTTTTTTAAATCTAAAAAATACAAAAAATGTACCGCGAAACGCAATGCTTCTAGTGTCTGAATTAAAAAAATTGCAAGAATCGTATAGAAGAATAAAATTCAACAAGGATTTAGTACCCCGGCATCCAGATTACAAAGATGAAAATATACGTTTACAATCATTTGACCAATGGCCTAAATTTATGCCACAAACAAAAGAAGAGTTGAGTGCTGCTGGTTTTTTTTATAGAAATAGTGGCGACGAAGTAAAGTGTTTTGACTGTGCAGGATGCTTAACAGAATGGGAGGTGGACGACTCGCCAACAGAAGAACATAAAAAACATTTTGGCGAAAAGTGTCAATTTATACAGAAAAATTATACGAGACTTAAACGCATTTATGCAACAACAACAAAATTAAAAAAGAAGGTGAAAGCAAACGCAACTCAAATCGCTGAATTGAAGAAATTTATGAATAAACATTCAGATCTAAAAGAGCACAAACTGCGTTTTGGAAATAAGCAGCTCTACGGTCAGTTGTGGAATGAATTAACAAAATTATTAAATAGGTTAGGAGAACCAAATAAAACTACAAAGATGTGGAAAGAGGTACAAATTAATTAATTTATTAACTTCACAATTTTATTTTAATTACATACATTTATTATTTCATTTGCAGGTTTGGCGAAATCACAAATACAATAGTACTAAAAAAATGAAAGGAACTAAAAAAGCAACGCTGCCATTTCAAAATTATTCAAATTTGAAACCAAGCAGACTCGAGCCACCTATTCATCAAAGTTTAGACTTTCAATTTGAAGAAGAAACCCCTGATAATGAAAGTTCGGAATTTCAAAATAATTTAACTATGGAACACCATACAACCGAGTTACAATTAAGTGTATCCCATAACATTACGATAGAATCACCAGCAGCTATCCAAAGTTGGGAATTACAATTGAGTGAAAAAACATCTCAAAATGAACGTTTACAACTTGAACTTGAATTACAGCAACATTTTAACTCGACAAAACAGGAATTAGAGAGAACCCGTTCACAAACGACTGAAGGACTTACTTATTTAAATTTATAGTTTTAGCAACTTTATTCCTCGTTTAAGGCAAATACTCGCAGCTTTACGTATATACAAAGAATTATGAAAAAATGAAGTAGTAGTTTTATTAATTTATAGGCCCGTGTCCGGAGAACCTGAAAGTAACAGAAAACTTAGTATTAATCACGTATCTTGTTTTATATCCAATTATACAGCAAAGTGTTAGATTTTTTTAACCAAATGTCATACACGAAAATTGGAAATGATAGTAGCTTAAACATTTCAGTGTATTAGTGTAATGTAAAACCAAAACATTATGTTAGCTCAATTTAATTTGTGAGTGCGTGACATGCTATGGCATTATTGTTACCTCAATTTATATTGTTTTCATTATTAGCATGTTGGTAACATTGTAACGAATTATTCATGTACTTTTTTTCTGTCAAACAATTTTTTTTCTTGTACCACCAGCCGATGAAAGAACAACAAATAAAAAATTATAATAAGATAGGTAAATACTAACAAAACAATAGTTTTTATTGGTACTGTAGCAAGATTTTCCTGTCGTCTATTTTTTGCGAGTGCATATTCTACGGCAGCAGAAATAAGTGAAACAAATTCTTGTGAGCGAGAATAAGTGAAACGAATTGTTGTGTACTGTGGCGAGGCGTCGTAAACATGGTCCTTCGATTTGTGGTTCGAAAACGGTGTATATCCGACGGCGAGAAAAAAAACCTTATTTCACCAAAATTTGGCATGCCTACAGTCCAGGCGGATTGGCCATTCGGAACAAAACTTCAGAGCTGTTTTCACTAATTGGAAGAACCTTGCAAAATTTGGTGGAAATCCGTATACCAGCTTTAATCAGAGCCTCTTAATTTTTATAATGATGTTGAAAAGTTTAACATTTACAAAAAACGACAAACAGCGTTCCGATCAATTGACACAAAAGTGTTGCTGTAAACTATTATAAATGTTACGTTACCACATATTTTATCAGAATCAAACATTTCGTGTTACAATTGCTTGTTCTAAGACAAAATGACTCGAAAAATTGTGATTTAATCGGAATCTTAGTAAACAAAATCGTTCGAATTGGGATTATCCATACTAATTTTGACAGCATCATAAAAAAGTAATATTTCATCGTTAAATTTTCAACTATAATAGGAAATTATATAATTTTGCATTAATTATGCACCAACATAAGAGAATTATGCTTCTATCTGAATAGGATAATGAAAAAAAGGGTAGGTCATCTATACTAAAACATCGTTTCTCTTAGTATAGATGAGGAGAGTCTGTTTGGTTATTTTGAATATTTGATGATTTTTGATTTACAACATTGTAACAAAATGAAAAACCCAATGGTAGATATATCAAAAACTGGAGGGGCCTAAAATTTAATCTATTTTAATTTTATTTAAATCTGTTTGTACTAAGGAGACTCGACTTCCGCTTTCCATCCATCCGCTACGGATATCGTTTTGCTTAGCTATCCACTTAGTTTACCTTCTTATAATCAATATTTGATTTTTAAACTCATTACATTTTTGTCACTTGTTAATTTCCAAATTTTCCTTCTTCAATATCCTTGTTTATAATTCACTTGCGGATAAATTGGTTAGTTGTCATAATAAATAACCTCAAAAAGTTATAGGGTGTATTAATACTAGATTCATTAAAAATCGTAATAAACTACAATGTAAGCGTTAACTAAAATTAAGTTTAGCATTCGGATTAGTGTATGTTATTGAAAAATGTCTCTGCCATTCATTTTAGATGGCACGTATTTTAAAATATCAGATAAAGCGTTAAAAGACACGGATTTAAATAGCAATGTTAATGCCAAAGCGATTTGCTTGCTCTATTTTATACCAATTGAAATTCACGGGAGTCTAAAATCCACAACAAATTTTACCACCCATAACTTTATAAAATTCCTTTAAAATCCGTACATGGATCATAACTAATCTGAAAATATTTATATCTAATAGATTTTAGAGAGTTCATCAGAGGTCAAACATCAAAGTACATCAGTTTCATCAGTTCAAACAATCCATCACACGAAAACAATTTAAAACAGACAACATTGGGAAATGAACTTTTTAGAAAGAAACAAATTAGGCAAAAACAATTAAATAAAAATATATTGAGCTACGTTATAAATATTAAGAAGCCTCTTCCAACGGTTGAAGATGTAAATTTTTTAAAAAATGTGAAAGGGACAAAATTTTAAAATTTGAATTCGATTTTTGTTCAATATAATTTATTTATATGTGTTTACTTTTGTTAGATTTGGATGCTGATGTCACAATTATGTCGAGAAGAACATTGAGCCGAAAAATAGCCAATAGAGATGAATTTGTTCAATCAAATTTAAAAACAATCCTTAAGTTGATATTTGCAGCTGATATTTGATCAATTAAATATAGAAGCTACATGGGTGTAACTGTACACTGAGTAAGGAACTATACGTTTCTTACAAAATAATGTAAAGTAGTCAATTTCAAATTATTATCTTTTTATAGACAGAACCAAAAACACTAGTTAGAAAGAATACAGTAATTACTTGCAAGCGGCTTGTTGCGGTTCATACGTACGTAAAAAGCTGCGGAAATTCTGATTTAAATCACACGAGAATTTGATCTAAACCACCAAAAAATAATGTCAACCGTGACGGACAATGGATCGAATTTTGTTAAGGCATTTGAAGAGTTTGGCTATAGATGTGATGATGAAATAGATTCATCGGATATAGTTCAAGTTGACAATGGTAAAATAGATTTTTAAAACTGAAGTTTAAAATAAACCAGACACGCATTTATACACCGACATTGAAGGTGACTTACCATTACCAGAGCACCATGTTGTACCATCAGATGGAAGATGTTTAGACCACATTTTTATTACCACTCCATTTACGATGCGCTAGTCGCACATTAAGCCTTTTGGCAATGGCGGATTATATTAGGATTTTAACAATCACACAACATCAAAAGTCCATTTTCCGGCTATTGAAAGTGCACATTTCTGTAAAACGCTCGAGACGGCCTAAGACTGCCGAAATTATTAGAAGTACCATAGATACACAATTAATATTTCCAACAGCAACAAGATGGAATTTTTTGTGCAATCCACCATTTTTTAAAATACAGTATATAGCAAAACTAAATATTTTATTTACAAAAATCAGTATTTATTGTGCTGTGCGTTCAAGCAACTCGAACTGGAATATTTAGAAGAATCCAGGGGTAAAATGATTGCTACTATGGACAATTATATCCGACGATATTTTCATTGGAAATAAAATGAGTGAGAGCTGCAATTTCAAAATGTACTTCGATACTGCAATGGAATACTAGCAGAGCTTAATAATTCTAAAAAAAATTTTTATGTAGAAATTAGAGAACCTTTGTGTTTTTATTAAAATAATTGTAATTTGTATTTTAATTAAATATTAAAATTCGATGTTGTTGTAATTGTTATTTTAATTACAATGATCAGTAGCTACATTAACTTGTATTTCAATTACTTATCTTGATGTAACTGACCAAGTGTATTTTAATTACACAAGTAGTTTGCCCACCCTCGGATACGTGCTTACATCGCGGATAATAATGAAACCAATATTCGAAATAATTCTGCCAAACCCAAAATCACAAGATGAAAGCGAAGCCTATACAAAAATAAGGATTACTATGAAGAATGAGACAAATAAGATAAAACTGTTTACCATGCCTGAACTCTATATAAAACAACATTTAAAATATTTTTTTTTATTTTTTATCATTTGTATAAAACACTACAAAAAAAATTATTCAAATTATGCAATAGATCAATTTATGATCCTTATAAATGGCATGCTCGTATCAATAGTATTGATTTTTCAATCACCTCCAATTTTCGTCTTATAAATTTACAATCCCCGAATAAATTATAGTGCTCTCGAAACGGATCATCAGTTTCCATCCAATTTTCTAGACAACCTCCGCAACTAAAACACTTTACTTGATCTGCCTCATTCAAATAAAAAAATCCCGCCTCGCTTAATTCATCCGGTCGTTGCTTTAAGTTTTTTGGCCAATTTTGAAATGATTCGACACGTACCACTTTATTCTCAAATTCTGGATGGCGCACATTACGATTATGAATTAGCAATCGCAATTCATGATTAAATATTTTATGTGAAATTGGCACATTATCCGTTTGTTGCTGATTTATAAGCGGACAACAAGGTGAATGTATTCGATGTTCTATAAATGGATCATCGCCGATTGCCCAATCACCAATAACTATTTCACAAAATTTACATTTTAGTTGATCATTTTTGAAGTTGTAATAAAATCCGGCACGCGCCATTCTATCTCTGGATTTAAAATTGCCCGGCCACCATTGTAAAGTTAATCGTCGTATTATTTCAAAATTGAATACATTTTCACTTTGATCAAAATCATTACGTCCCATTTTCAATGAAAATGTAATGAAATATTAACCAGCACTACTTGCCTGAACTAGTCAAATCTTAATAAACTGATGAAAGTGTATTTCACATTACTTTATATATAGAGGTCGGAACAAACTCGATGTTAATACGAATTCCGTCCATTTTACTAAGAATTACATAAACAACGCTTTATCGTTTTGTTTAATATTCGACACAATTGCCTACATAATGCGTAAACATTTGTAATAGGAAAACACATTTCATGTTGAACAATACCCAAGATAAGTGTTAGCTGATTTCGTGGTAAATAGAGATATGTACAACTATATTTCGATATCGATTGGCTGGGTAATTACAAATTCCCTTTCTTTATGACTGTCACTGTAACAAATGAATAAAGAAAAAAACATTCGATTATGAATTATCTCACGTTCAAAAGACGTACACAATTATAAGGCTTGAGTGCAATCATTCAATACTAAAAAATATTTTGTCTTAACAGCAACTCTATTAAAAATAAAGACAACCTACAATATAAAAAAAACTTGTTTATTGAGATCACCAACCTTTATTTTTTTATTGTCGTTACGTGCCAACTTTTAAAGTCACTTAACTTAATCTCGTAGGTCGACCTCAGAATATGACAAAACGACGAGTTATTCAAAATTAATTTGTATCATCAGGTTTTCATGGACGAAACTAAAATAAATAAGGGGCTTCGTCGCTGTCGTAGGATACAGGACTATTGTGAGACTATGATATCTAACGATAATCATAATATTAAGGCTTTTGAATTTCTAGTTGACTTTTATGGCATTGACACTGACAGTAGACGTTTCTATACAAAAGAGAAAAATATAGTTGTTTAAGAGCGTTGATAAGTAAATTAAATATTTTGTTGATCCTAACCTGAAAAGTTAGTCAAATGTAGTCATGTGCTTTGTTTACCAATTTTGCCAAGCTAATAGTTGCACTAAAAATTTACATATCACAATATTTAGCCCTCAATCGACAATTTTTGAGTTGATTTTTATTACTTTGCACTAATTTACAATGGTTGACAAATTAGAAATTAGTAAAGCCTCAACAAAATAGAAATACGATAACTAGGAGTGGTTATTTGGTATCGATATTATTAGTGGAAAGCTGAAATAAAAAATAGATTTTGCATGACGGCCTCCGTCCCTACTGATCTCAGTTTTAAGAGATAAACTTAACAATTTGAGACATTTGTGCACTAAACCCGTTTGCTACTAATCCCGAAATAAAACGCGTTTAGCTAATCTCGAACATGACACATTACAAGATAAACTCGAGAAAATTATAAAACGCGTTTAGCTAATCGCTATAGTCTGACAAGTTTGACA
>CAMZJQ010000394.1:0-66244 GCA_947310385.1 Nephrotoma appendiculata | reverse complement strand
CGACCACGTGTTATCTTGAATCGGGGCCTTAATTGTTATTTTTGTACTTATTCTTTAACAAAGTATGTTTTTTTAATGGTGTACGCTCAATTTTGTGAGTAACTGTACTTGTAATAAACTGTTGTGAATTTATTTGTGATTCAATATTGTGGTTTGTGTTTACGATTCAAAATCAATAAAAAATACTTAAATTAAAATTGTTGTTGATTATTACAATTAAACTGACATGTATGAATCAAAGGAAAATATACTAAATTTTTTTCGGTTTTAATATTTATAATTTTTGATGTTATATCCGTAATATAAAATGTCATTAAATCAGAAGACGTTGTCTCTAAATTAGTGGTATAAATACTCAACGAAGAAGATTTCAAAGCTGAAAAATTCATAATTGTATAGCCCTCCTTAAAAATCTGATAAATTCATAATTGTATAGCCCTCGAAATGAGTGTCAGTACACAATTTATAATTTTCTAAAATTATGCTTTTATAATATTGATTTCCTAGGTGAATCTTAAAAATGGGAAAATGTTGTATTTTAAATTTTGGATTCAACAAATACGTTTCGGAAAGTCGGTTGTAAAGCTGTTCTATTGGGAAATATCCAGTTTTTATCTTTAGCTTTACAGAAGATAAAAAAATTTCAAATTTAAAGCAACTAAAGCCGTTTAACGTCGTGCCAAATTTCACACAATGGTAAATGTAAGAGACTTTGAGGATTAAACGTTGCATTTTTTCCCATACAGTTGTTTTTGAACCTCAACAACTTTTCGTAGTAATGCAGTAGCCGTTGAAATTTGATTTTGGCAGTACGTTTCATTTGAAAGCAAAGAAATTGCAGAAGATAAAATCAAAAAATTGGTAAAATATTCTGTGGGTAATTTATCTTTTAATACGACTGGCCTTGTATACAAAAGAAATTGACGTAATTCAGTTGCTTTCCATCGTTCAAACTCTTCCAAACTTCTTGGCTGTCTATTGAACTCGCAAGGTAATTTTATTTGACATAAAGAATAAGGAAATTTTCGTTTTTTAACCCAAAAGGAGATCAACTATTTTGTAATGCCTAGAAGTACACAATGCATATAATTTATGGGCACCTGAGAAACACAACCAAATTTAATTCGTTCAAATGGAATGGGCTCAAGCTGTTTGTGATGTTCTAAATCCAATCTATTACGGAAAGTTAAATCGGTTCTAGGCACCGAATCAGCAGTTTGAGTGAATGGAAAAATTATATGGCCTTTGCTAAGTTCTGCCTCTTCTATGGTACATTTAGTGCAGGAAAAATAGCCAGAATGGGATTTTACTCTAAGAACTTTACACCTAGCATCGGAATCACAAATAAGCAATTTTAGTTTGATTTTAAGATTACTATTGCCATAGTCAAAGCCAACTGCTTCCAATACTTCCATTTCCTCTGTAAAATCTTATAGAAAATTTTGAAAATCAATATTCTTACTTTTACCGTGGCAACATGAAATTACGAATATATCTGGAAAGCCAACAATGTTCATCAGAGGCCAAAACTGGCTATTTGAAATTGGCAAACCGTCAATGCCCAAATCAAATTAAACTTTTTCAAAATCTATTTATTTATATTTCCTAAGAAAATAATCTAATGCCCTTGATGCACCTTTAGTGTCGTGGTAAAGTATTTTGTGTTTTCTTCTCGCTTCACTTGATTAATAAATGTAATCACTTTATTTTATATTAATTTTACACTCTTTATTTATTTTATTTTTAATTCATGCTTTAGAGCTTTTTATTTCAATCTTTTTTTTTTCACCATTAAAAATCTTAATAATATTGTTTTTATTTTTTGGCTTGCTCCTCTTTTTACGTACATACAAAAAAACCTCTTAAAAGGTTTTTCTGTACCCAACTAACCATTTACGGTGCTTGACAATTTAGGAAATTTATTTATAATTTATTACATGATTTGGTTGAGCAAGGTGTGAAGGACGCCACACAACTAAATAAAAATATGTAACACCTGCACCGACATCTTTTACATCAGCAATGCGAGGAGTATTTTTTAATGCCCTTACTTTATTAGTGAGCCACGGGAAGTATTTATGTAGTACTACAAGAATTTTGGTCATTGTTGCACCGCATATCGTAGTGTTAACTAACACGGCTTCTCCACCTGCTATCTGAATGCTATTGCAATCTACTTCCTCTTTCTATCAAAATTTGCCAAGATGGAGTCTGGTGTGGTAAACTTGCTATAATTTGACGTTTAGAAATCATTCTTTTGTCGATAGTCTAGACTACTAGTCATTTGAATAACTACTTAAAATGTCAGTACAGAAAAAAATAAAAATTGCGCTTGGCATAAAAGTTTAAAAGAGTTAAAAGAACTCCAAGAAAATGAAACCATTTGTTGAATTTCACAATTTGTTTTTATTAATTTTTATTTATTTGTATTAGGTTCCAAAAAACGTAGAAGAATGGGGAAAAATAACCGATGATTTTGAAAAAATATGGCAATTTCCCCACACTTTGGGTGCTGTAGACGGAAAACATATCCGCATTAAAGCTCCGGCTAATTCAGGTTCCAATTTTTATTGCTATAAGGGCTACTTTAGCATAATTTTATTTGCCGTTGTTGATGCGCGAAATTTATATTTATCGATGTTGGATCAAACGGTAGAGTCAATGATAGCACTGTTTATAAAGAAGATCCATTCTATCGTGCGTTAGTAAGCGGATGTTTAAATATACCTTCGTCAGCGAAATTACCAGGACAAGAAGCAGAAACCCCATTTTTTTTATTGGAGATGATGCGTTTCCATTATCTTGCCATTTGTTGAAACCATTCAACAGAAATATAGCCCTAACTGTATCTGAACAGGTATTTAATTATAGGCTTTGCCTGGCACGAATGGTAGTGGAATGCGCGTTTGGCAGGCTAGTTGACCTTTGTGAAGATAGCCCAAATTTCTATCCCCGAAAATCGAAATAGTTGCTTATGGCAATACTATACAAGTTTATGTATACTATTGCGACATTTAACTAATAATTATAGCAATAAATCTAAATTCGGGTATAAATATTTCCGAATAACAGCTAAATAATAAATAAAAATGTTAAGAGTTTAATAAGAACAATAAAAAGTTATAAAACGCATAAATGAACAATAAACAATTTAATTCTACTATCCAAAAAATATTCTGACAGCGAAAATCAAAAATTACTTTAAATATTCCTCCTTCACCAAAATGCAATATTTTTACTCTCAGCCCAGAAAAATGTTTGTGTCATGATAGTTTTAGCTGTCATGACAGTAAATTTTAGGGGCTGAGAGTAAAAATGTCGTGATTTTTTGGGCTGAGAGTAAAAAAAATGTCATGATAGCAATAATTAGTGTTACCATCGCATTTTTCGGGGATGAAATTTGGGCTATCTTCACATACATGGCTAGTTGCACGATTTAGAATATTCCATAGGCCTATAGAGACATCCTTAGATACAACGGACTTAATAGTGAAGGCGTCTTGTGCTCTACATAATTTTTTAACAAAACCATCTGTTCACGCTATTCAAGAAGATGATATTTTTGGGTCGGAAAAGAATTATATTGATTCAATTAACATTCAATACGTAGAATGCAATAAAATGGCTACAGTAACCAGGCGAAATATTGTTAAATACCTAATGTCTGTTGGGGCAATAGAACGGCAATGGAAAATAGTTAATTAATAATTATACTTATTTTAAAAAATTGTACGTTTATTTAAATTCAAATATACATATTCATATTTATAACAAAACTAAAATTAAAAAGTAGTATTTTCATCAATATTTACATTTGTCGTTTCTTCATTTACTAAATTTGACATTGCATAATTTTCTGGCACATATGTGGAGATTTTAACAGGTGTACTAGTTGGTACAACTTTCAATGTTTTGTAAGGCGTCAGAATTATGCGTTGGGGTTGAGTTGCGGTTGCAAATGGTTGAACTTCTGCTGAATATGGTCCTGGTGATGTAGATGATGACGGTGAAATCAATGGGACAGAACACGTTGCTGGAACTTTTCTTAAAGGCATCTGTAGAATTTTGACATGATTAATTGCATTAGAAAATGCTCCTGATGATGTTGAAGGTGGATTAGATGTAAAAGGTAAAGTTGCTGCCGGAATGTTACGAGTTTGTTGGACCACTTGCTGGGGTTGAACTCCGATTGAGTATACTCCCGATGACGAAGAAGATGATGATGGTGAAAAACCTGGAAGAGGACAACTTGCAGTCGGAATAGGGTCGAATAGACTCATTCTTAATTTCGTTATTTGTTGGTGCATCGATCCCATAAATCGAACGGCGTGCATCTCTGGAATTTGCCGCAATTGTGCGGCAATGGCCTGAGCAAACTGTTCAAACTGATCCTTTACAGGTTCGGAATTTACCGCCGAGATAAATTTGTTCAGTGCGTCGTCAAAATTGGAACCCGGTGAATTTTGTTGAAAAATTTTACGCCGCTTTGGTGGTGCATTCATCTCGAAATCATTGATCACGCCTTCTGAGTAACACTCGTCTGAAGCAGCATAATCACTTGACGACTGAGTTGATTCCGTCAATGGCTGGGATAGTTCATCTGAATTGTTAAAAGATTCCTACAAACACAATTTAGGAATAAAAAATGAACGAATATATATATATATATATATATATATATATATATATATATATATATATATATATATATATATATATATATATATATATATATATATATATATGTATATATATATATATATATATATATATATATATATATATATATATATATATATATATATATATATATATATATATATATATATATATATATATATATATATATATATATATATATATATATATATATATTAGTGCATAGTATATTTTGTTTATGTATAAATAAGTATAAAGATACTTACACTTAAATTGGATTTTCCGGTCCTATATATTATACATGGATCTAGAAATGCCATATCCTCGAAATAAAATAATGAGCTCTCTTTCACTTCTTCCAATCCAGCTCCAGATTTTTTTGAGTTTAAAATTTTTTTTTTCTCTGTGGCATACGCAGTACGAAGATTTTTAAGTTTCTTCCTTATAACAATCTCATCCATATTCATATCGGCAGCTATTTTACGATATGCGTTATTTTTTAAATCAGTCCGTCTGAATAATTTGGAATTTATACTCCACAAACATTCATTTTCTTTATACAACTGAATTAATTGTATAACGTCTTGGTTGGACATCATTTTATATTACTACAAAATTACCACAGAACACTATATAATATATAATATTATTATTTATAAAAATATTTATAAAATATTTATATAATTTTATTAATATAATTTTTTTAAATGTATTTGGTTATTTATTTTTTATTTATTGAAATATATATGTATTACCAGTATGAAAGCGAAAAAATTTAGTAGACGCAATATTGAAATTGAATATTGATATATCGCCATATTGAAACGTCAAAATATGCATGCTATCTGTATGCTATCGAGTTATGCCGACATAGCATGTATTCATAGCATACTGATAGCATATAAATATTATTGCGAGTCTCCACTTGCTATTTGATCGAAATTTTCTAGCATAACTCGATAGCAATAGCAGGTGGAGAGTTTTTCATGTAACATGCAAATCATCCTTTAATTTAAAAATATCCCTATCCGAATTGGAGGAACAATCAGAACTTGATGATGAAGAGAAACATTTTTTTTTTTTGTTGTAGGCATTAAGGAAGTACCTTCACTCAAAACATCCACATTTATACCATGTTGATCGGATTCTACACTTTGAGAACTAACATTAGTTGTAACATCAAAGTAAAATTGATATAGGGCTGCAGAATATGTTGGCTGTACCAACTCACTCGCTAGAGATTGAGAATATGTTGGCTGTGCCAACATCTCTCGGTAGGAATTGAGAATATAGTGGCAAAATTCGCTCTCCTTCCAATTTTATTCTACTTTGCCGACTTCTGTTAGATATTTTATATGATGAATATAACAATTTAAAAAAATGAAATATTAAAAAAATTTAACGAAAAATCTCACTTGTGTTGGCTTCTACCGAAATTTATATTTATTATTTATATGTCACTTATTGCCTTATTAATTATATTTTAACCAAAAATAATTATGAAGTAATTTTATATGTTTATATTGAATATTGTCACAATCACAAAACACGGGGTAAAATAAAAACACTAATGGCGTCGCAGCTTCACTTATACACACTTAACATATGTCGTGAGCCTGTTCACGATATTTACATTGTTACAATATTGTTAACAATGACAGCTCAACACCGTTCATGAAACTACATTGTAACAATGAACACGTGCCTTTTTCGTTCACGAACTCTACATTGTTACAAACGTCATTCTCAACCCAACTCGAGACTGTGTATACAAATGTCATTTTTAATTGTGTAGGTATCAGAAGCAACATGATGATTGTGTAGGTTTGAAAAATAAAGAACAAAATTCAATTTTTAATATAGGTATTTATTTTAAATAAATTTGTGTTTTACGGATACACTGATTATTTTGATGCTCCATAATACTATGATTAGTTCGTACTATTGGTTTATTTTTTAGTTACGATTCGTACTTTATGGAAAAAGAAATGGAAAAATTGTCCTCTAGGCAAATCGAACTTTACAAAATCATAAAACGTGCACAATAGATCGTTAGGAATCTTAAGAAGTCTAATAGTATCTTGAACGAATGCCGCATCATCTTCTGTGTTGTCACAGTATTAAACTGCGACACGAGATTTTTTGGCAGCTGCCTCGGCTGCTTGATATTCTTCAATCTATAAATACAATTTTTATTCTAGTCTTGTATTTTATAAAGGCCGTTCAGTCTTACCGGTTTGGTGAGTTTGCGGTCACGTCGTCTCAGCACGGATTATGCCATCTGTAATAAGTGCTTTGCCACCATCGACATTAGTGGCAAGACCGGATAGCGTAGCGTAGACCAAAGCAGCAATTTTAAACTCAACATTTAAGTTTAATGTCTTGTTTACAACCTCTTGGGCAAACGAACGGCATGCCTTAGTGTTGTCGTCTGCATCGGCTGGGAGTACGGCTAATGCAAGAACATATTCCTGTGCATATGGTTTGCCAGATGATAAGACAGGTGCTAAATGAGCTAAACAACTGGCGGGTAATGTCTGAAAAACAATATTTAAAGTTAGTCTCCAGTTTCCATTCCCTCGAGATTAATTTAATTAAATATTACTAATTTTTAAAAAATATTGCAATTCAAAATAATAATTAATAGAATCTGCCCCAGAATTGCTTCTCCGTTTGAAACTTATATTGAAAATTCACAATTAACTCATTCGTACCACAATAAAACATTGCATTGTCAGAAAGTTCATAATTTATTTTGTCTACGCAAATCTAACAAATTTTACTGCAATCTCAGTTTTAACAATACATTTTTTTATCTTAATTCTGTGGTTATGTTTTTAACAATGTTTTGACACTTGGGACAATCTCATAGTTAACTATTACGTCATTTCTACAATGACAGTTGCTACAATATTGTAACAATGTAAATATCGTGAACAGGCTCCGTACATAACAAACTTCTATACATAACAACAACAACGATAACAATGAAGTTTGCTTTCGATAATTTTTGTAAAAATCGAAGGAAAATGCTGTAGCTCAATTTTGAGTTTCGTCTTGTTATACTTGGGACAACCAAGCATCTAATGTCCAGTCAACTATATCATTGAGTTTAACGTAAACGTAAACAATAGTATTACAACATACCGGTGTGAAGTTTCTAACGTTAAAAAAAGTGTAGGTACACAAAACAGTGGCAACATAAAAGTGTGAATGTTCATACGATTCTGACGTTAAAAAGTGTAGGTTTGTAAACATTTACATATATCAAACAACAATTCACATTAAATTATACAAAAATAATTGATCAAAAGAGAAAATAGTTTCCAAATTTAAATTTAATCACTGTACATAAGTATAATTTATGTTAAAATATAAAGTTCGGCAAAAATCGGCGGAACTATGGAAATTATCACAAAATCTGGAGATGTGCTCGCATGGTGACTATATGGTAATCAAAAGGGATGAAGTGGGCTATTTAAATTTGTGTGTGCCATTTCCTTAAATAGGTTATGGCCCTTAACATAAATTTTCAAAATGTTGGTGAAGTTTATCCTAAACCTGTCCTAAAAATAACAATAACAAAATGTGTGTATATGTGTTTGTATAATGTCTCGATAGAACGAATTTTACAATAAATGTTACATACAAATATTTTCAAACGAAAATTTTAATTTTTCAGAATGTTTTCCGGAATCTCATATAAACCAGTATTAATTAAAGTAATTATTGAGATGCTACTAGACCCTATCTAATAGAAAAACTAGTTTATTTTATTAAAATTGGGATTTTAGTGTGTTTAGGACAGCGAAGTTGGCATCTACTCTCTATAAATCACTTGTAAGGTTTTCCTAAGTTTTCTCGGAAAATTCTAGGAAGCCAACACCAAAATGTCTTATATTTTAAGAATCTTCTACGTCACATTAAACATCAAAACGGGAGCGATACGAATTCCCGCGTTATAAAATCTCGCATTACAAAATCTCGCATTTGAAAAATTGAAAATCTCGCATTTCAAAATCTCGCATTTCCAAATCTCGCATTTGTAAAATCTCGCATTTTTAATATCTCGCATTCCCAAAATCTTGCATTTACAAAATCTTGCATTTCTAAAATTTTGCATTGCAAGCTCCATGCCAGGCTATACCGACATAAAAGATGGGTTTTGTTAATGTTTTTAAAAATAACCTATTTAATTTTTTCATACAATAATTTAATTCAAAATTTTTATTTAAAATACAATTTATTAACACGTTTACTGCCACTATATGAAAAATAAATTTTTACAAAAATGCAAAAATGGGAATTACCTTTTATCGGGATCTTTTCATGTTATTACAATGAATTGATTTCCTATTTATTCGTTTTCTGTATTTTTTATGTGTTTTTGGAGTGTGACTACCGGAGGTTCACATGGCACTTAGAAAATGTGTATTTCTATATGGTGCCATGTGACCCACCAGTGGTCACATTAATTTTATTCGTTTGGATTCGTCTTTTACCACATGAAAAAATATTACCACATGAACACACGTTTACCACATGAAAAAATATTATAAATATATAAAAATGGGAATTCCCGTAAAACATATTCTACGTTTATATAGAATATGTTTTACGGGAATTCCCATTTTTTCAGTACGAGAGTAGAAAGGAATGAAACAGGTTGATATAAAAATAATTATTACAATTATAATAATAATAAAATAAATAATATTATAAAATATAATTACATAATATAACGTTTTTGCTTTTTTGTGAGTGATATAAAATCCAATAATAAAGAATTTGTGACTTGTAAGTGTGAATTGAACTGGTTAGTAATTGTGAACCTATCGATATAAAATTTATAGTTCAAGTGTAAAAAAGTGTTAGTGTTCGTTTTGTGATAATGGCTAACAATAACTTTTTCATACCACCAAATTCATTTTATGGCAATCCACAGCAAGACATGGAGTCCGAAAATGAGATTTCGGATTTTGAAGGATCAGATTCAGATGAGTATGTGCCATGCGGAGATGAGTCTAGTGAATCCACGACTACAGTGGGGGATTTTGTGTCCTCGGAAGCAGAATCTGACGATGTGGCTACCACCACAACTGGGCCATCAACAAATGTTTGGAGAACTGTCACTGGAAATTCTCTGAACAAATTTTCCTTTATGGATCATCCAGCAACTCCTGGCATAAGCCATTTGAACATTGCAACAATACGTCCAATTGATCTATTTGATATAATGGTAACTAACGATGTTTATGATCTAATAGTTTACCAGACAAATTTGAATGCCAACCAATATCTAGCAAACAAAACTATAACCCGCGGATCGCGCATAAAGGCATGGGTCAACACGACTGTACCAGAATAAAAAAATTTTTAGGTGTTGTATTATACATGGGAATTGTAAAATATCCATCAATTGCATTATACTGGAGCAATGATAATTTTTACAAAAATAAGTTTGTTCCCAAAATTATGTCGCGCAACAGATTCCAGTTGATTCTAAAATTTATTCATTTTGCTGACAACACCACCATCGCTCAAAATCGTTTAGGAAAAGTTAGCGGTTTACTAGAACTATTAGAAAAATATTTCGTAAACGCTAAAATCCCCGGTGAATTTTTGGCTGTAGATGAATCCATGATACCTTGGCGCGGGCGACTTCAATTTCGCCAATACAATCCAGGAAAATCACATAAATACGGTGTAAAAGTTTACAAGCTATGTAATCCTAAAGGTTACACTTATACTAGTTCAATTTATGCTGGAAATAATGACCATTCAACTCAAAGAGGTAGACCCACTTCAATCACATCACATAGCACACAAATTGTATTAGATCTGGCTGATCAGTACTTGAATAAGGGAAGAACCGTAGCGACTGATAACTATTACACGTCTACCTCACTGGCCAGATTATTGACTGACCGTCAAACGCATCTCATAGGAACGCTGCGTAAAAACAGAGCAGGCAATCCCAAAGATGTAACAATGGCCAAACTGCAGAAAAACGATATCATTGGACGTGAAAACACTGGTGTGGTAGTAGCAAAGTGGAAGGATAAGCGTGACGTTCTCATGCTTAGCACCAAACACAATTTAGATGTGGTATCGACTGGAAAAAAAGATCGTAATAACAGAGACATAAAGAAACTGCGAATAATAATGGAATACAACATTGCCAAGCAGGGAATTGATGTATCTGATCAGATGTCCTGTTATTTTACCCCACTTCGAAAAACAATTCGATGGTACCACAAAATCGCGTTTGAATACCTATTGAGTACATCTGTGGTAAATGCCTTGGTCATTTACAAGGAATTCAAACCAAATGCTCACATTCTGGATTTTCGAAAGTCGATTTGTGAAAGCCTTTGCGGTTTGACATGGAGTTAATTGGTTCCTCAAACAAACAGCATATCATGAAGGAATATGAAACTAGAGATAACACCAACAGAAAAACCAGAAAACGCTGTTCCAGTTGCTATAACGAAATGAAAAAAAATGACGGAAGAAATGAAGCCGCAAAAAAAGCTAAAAAAGTCTCAACATATTGCAGCCATTGTGAGGGTAATCCAGCTTTATGTTTAAATTGTTTCAATAAAATTCATTAATTTTTATCATTTCATCATTTTGATCATTTTAATGTCCTTCAATGAATTAAATTTGACATTATTATTATATTTTTTACTTTTTTATTTGTAAGATGTTATTGAATTTTTGCAACAAGACCTTATGCGCTTTTAGAAATAAACGCTTTGAAACATTGAACTTTTTTTTTACTGGAAATTGAAGAAAATTCTTTTACTATAGTGCCACCTCAGAGAAAAATGGGTTTCATTTGAACGCCAATAACATACTTCAATATATAATCGAATATGCCCGTGATCCACCGGTGGTGCACGCGGCATGATGTTGTAGGTGACGTGTGACCTACGGGTGGGTCACATGGCAGTAAACGTGTTAATAAAACTATCCCAATAAATTATTATGCACAACGCTGCAAAAAATCTGTTTTTTGAATTTTAAGCCTTTTCATAATAATTCTTTTTATATTTTTTTTTTTTTTTTACAAGTTTTTTGTTTTTTGGTATATTTTCACCACATTGAGCTCTCTCGACCTGCGACTTTGCTAAAATGCTTTCCTTTCCCAAATCTTCCAATATAAAACATTATGACGGCGGTGTCAAGCTTCTACGCTATTTTGTGTTCGCGGGACGGTCTCTTATCCATTATCGTTGTCGCCGATAGCCCATAATTCAGGTTTATATCTGGGCGGTTGACTGCCTTCTCCAATATAACTTTTTTTAAACCAAACTCCAATGTTTTGTACGTCCTCGTCATTAAATTTTCTAGACAAGCTCCGGTAATAATTATCGACTTCATTTGTTGGAACGAAGGCTATACTTTTTATCATCTTTATTTGGACTGAAAAATTTTCATCATTTCCATATTTTGCCACTAGTCCTTCCTTTTGGATTTTGCGCCATATTATTTGGCCAAAGTGAAAGAAGCATCCTTTAAACGATGTGTTTGGGAAAAAAACTTTGGCCGACGATACAATTGTCTTTTCAAAATCGCATATAATTCGTTCCGGATTGGCACTGATTTCATATTCTAAGCATATTGTTTTTAAGTTAAAAAATAACTGATCGTAGACTTTTTTAGATTTTTTAGTCATTAAACAAAAAATCAATGGAACTATTTTTCCCTCAATACGTCCATGTATTGAAAAAAGTTGTCGCATTATAGATGGAACTACATCGACAGTTCCATCCATAATCCAACAACTTGATTCACCAAGGAGTTTTAAGGAAGAAATAGTCCCCATCAAAATAATTTTGTCTCCGTCAAAATTATCTTCATTTAATATGAATAATTCTCCTTCGATGTAACGAAAATTTTCCGGAATTATTATATTTTCAAGAGTTTCAGGTTCTTTCGATTTATTAGCAAACTCGTTTAATTTTAATTTTTTGGGCCAGTTTTGTAGGAAGATACACACGTGAGTGGCTTGGTGTGTTAATGATTGATTCTCTCAATATATGAGATGGTATTGCTTCCGGATTTCTAGCACATTGTTTGACATCTGCGTTTGCTTGTGCGACTATCTTCTCGTATGCTATGGGCTCATGGGAATGGTTTGAGGTACATTTTACTATTTCGCGTTGTTCGCCCTCGATACGAGTTACGACGCGCCCTTTACATAACTGACTTTTTTGCTTGCTGCAAACCCAATTGTACGTTTTTTCGGTTTTTCGGCTTAGATAGTGGAAATATTCATAATAACCTACATATATATGTATTTTATATAATATTACTTGTAATTTTTTATTTTAATTTTTATTTTAAATTTCATTTATAATAATTACCTTATAGCTTTTAGTATATTAAATTTATATTTAATTATTCTGGAATAAATTCAAACTAAATATGTGTCAATGTTTTTCTTTTCGTTTATGGATGTGACATACATACGTGTAAATATTCATTTATTATTATTTATCAGCCTGCTTAATTATCATACATTTTCCATATACATAGTTTACCTTGCTTTGCAATTTCTCATACGTTTAATCTTGCATAACAATTTCCCGTACATTTATGTAATGTAAATTGTTATGCGAGATTTCGTAATGCGAGATTTTGTAATGCGAGATTTTGTAATGCGAGATTTTGTAATGCGAGATTTTGTAATGCGAGATTTTGAATGCGAGATTTTGTAATGCGAGATTACATATCCAACCCAATTGGGGGATTAGGGTGTGAACCCCAATTGGGGGATTAGGGTGAGGCTGTGAAGACAGCGAAGTTGGCATCTACTCTCTATAAATCACTTGTAAGGTTTTCCTAAATTTTCTCGGAAAATCCAAGGAACCCAACACCAAAATGACCTATATTTTAAGACTCTTGTGGGTCACATTAAACATCAAAACATCTCAATTTTAACCAAATTGGGGGATCAGAGTCTTTAGGACAGCGAAAATGGCATCTACTCTCTATAAATGACTTGTAAGGTTTTCCTAAGTTTTCTCGGAAAATCCCAGGAACCCAACACTAAAATGACTTATATTTTAACAATCTTCTATGTCACATTAAACATAAAAACACCTCAATTGGTCCAAATTGAGGGGTAAGGGTGTTTAGAACAGCGAAGTTGGCATCTTGTATTCTCTATAAATCACTTGTAAGGTTTTTCTAAGTTTTCTCGGAAAATCTAAGGAAACTTAGGAAAACCTTACAAGTGATTTATAGAGAGTAGATGCCAATATTAGATAGGGTCTAGTAGCATCTCAATACTTACTTTAGTTATTACTGGTTTGTATGAGATTCCCGAAAACATTCAGAAAAATAAAAATTTTTGTTAGAAAATAATTTTATGTAACTATTTATTGTAAATTTCGTTCTATCGAGACATTATACAAATACATAGAAGTAGATTTAGGACAAACTTCACGCGAATATTTTCAAAAATATAATATTTTCCTCTAAATTCTGCGGAAGCCGTGCTACACTAAGGAAATTATCGCGAAATCTGTAGATGTGCTAGAAAAATTATATCTCCAAAGATTGGATAATGGTGGTGGTGGTAAAATTTTGGGGTTAAATGAAAACTTACCTACCGAAATATTTTGTAATAGACTGGTCGTGGGGTCTAATAAAATCTATCCAGCAAAGTTTTCATTCCATGAATGTCTTAGAATTACACGTATGATGTTTTGATTTCAAATAAAATTCCCAACAATAATTAATTGATTAAATTAAAATTTGGAAACTATTTTCTCTTTTGTACAATTATTTTTAATTTTTATATATTTGAACCGCCGTGGTTTCCATTTCACAATATTTTATTGTATTTTTTTTAAATAAAGAGTTAAAAAACACCTTTTTGAAACCACAAAAATAAAAATAAAATTCAAATACAAAATTTATTGTTTTAAAATTTTTAATTTTATTCTTTAAAAAAAACAAACTTAACGTTTGCGACCAAGATATATGGTCATCATCAGAGTTTTGTTTCAACTAAATTTTTTTTCCCCTTTTTGATACATAAATTGTGTACATTACATTTGTATACTGTATTGAACACATAAATTACAGAGATAAAATAAAAAATACGACAGATTACCGTAAATGATTTTTTGAGAGAATACAATTTTTTTGATAATTAACATAAAAAAAATATAACAAAATATGAGAGATCTAAAAAGTTTGTTTATATGTGCAAATGTATCATATGTCAAAATATTAAAAGTAAATAAAAGAATGAAGTTAAATATATAATGCAAATTATGAAACGGAACATGAATATTACATATTTTTAGTGAAAATTGTGAAAATTTTTATTTTTAATTCGATGGCTTAATAACTTGGAAAAGATTCGACTGTATTGGACCGTCCTCATTGTTCATTAAATGGTTTTTTGTGTTTGTGTATCCATATTGATTCATAAGCATCTAGTTTCCAAGATTCGTGTACATTTTGGATGATTTTTGAGTTCTCTTCATCGATCTTATGGTGTTTATTATTGTGCATATGTTCAGCCACAGCTGATTTCATTATGTTTTTATTTCTAGTTGCAGCTGTGTGTTCTAGGAAGCGCTTCTCAAACGATCTTGAATTTTGTCCAATATATTTGTGTTCGTATTTGGTACGTGAAATTTTATATATACCCGGTTTTGTTTGAGAAGGTGGTTTATCCTTATAATTACAAATAATTGAGCCGATGTTCCTACTTTTTGTAACCAAATCGATGTCGAAATTCTTGAGAAGGTTTCCAATTTTATTTGTAATACTTGGATAGAATGGTAAAAATATTCGTTTTTTTGTTTTTAGTTCGCCGATAGCCATTAGGGTTGTATGTGCACGGATGTGATGTGGTCTCTCGTGTTTATCTAGTATATATTGTACAAATGTCATGTTGTATCCATTCATTCTTGCGGCTTCCTTGATGTACTTTTCTTCCTTTTTGAATTCGTGTATTTGCATGGGTATATTGTACAATCTATGCGCCAATGAATGGAACGCTGCTTTTTTATGACTCCCGTTGTGGTGTGAATCGGCTGTAATTAGTCGCATTGTATTTGTTGCTTTGCGATATATACCAAATTCTAATTTTTGTCCGTTTCTTATCATTTTAACATCTAAGAAAGGTAAAACGCCATCTTTCTCTTCCTCTGAGGTAAACTTAATTGTTAGATAGTATGAGTTTAGCATATCCAAATTCGCGTTCAGGTCACTTTTTTCACAACAGCGAAAACATCGTCTTGCACATGAATATATTGCTTAAATAGGGTGCAATCCTGCTGCCCATGCATGTGCCAAACGTTTGCTTAAAAAATGTTCCTCTAAATTGGAAAAAACTTTGGTTCATGCATGTTTCGGCGGTTTTCTGGTACACTTCAATTATATTCTCTTCTAAATGTAGTTGTAAAGGTTAGATATCTCAACATATTATTTACATCTTAAACTCTTGTTATCATACTACAGTGAGGAAATATGCTATCAATTATGTTTTGGATTCAATTTGACCAATATGTCAATAACAGAATTAATAGGAAATATAAGACGATAAAACAAATACATAAAAGAAAACTTTGGAGATTAAAATCGAAAATTGCGCCAAAACCGAATTGTCAAGTCAAGGCCAAAATTTGTCTTCAATAACGTTCTCAGAGAATGAGTTGGACGTATTAAACAGAGGTTTAAAGTTCGCACCAACGCCATCGTGTCCACCTATCGAAGAGATCGTTGCTGAATTAGAGAGTGGCATAGCAAGAATGAATAGTCAAGAGAAACAATCTATAAGATTCCACACACAAAAAATATTTTTACACCACAATCAAAAACAAAGCGTAAACCAACACACAACTATAAAAAGGATATAGGGTATGTTGCGGCGAAAAGCGAAGCGGAGCACTTTGGTAGTTTAATAACAATAAATGAAAAACACAACTTTAATTTTGATTTAAATAAAACTTTTATTTAATTAAAATAATTTTATTTTAATTTTCTTGTTGCTGGTGAGTGATGATGCTCCACGTGATGTGTTGCTCCGGCAATGTCCCAAAATTGAATAGGCAGAAGATATCTTTGATGTTCGTCTTCTTGCCGATCATAATTGCAAACCATTCAAAACTGGTTTTTGCTTCTAGTTTACATGCACCAAAATGTTTTTGGTGCACCCGCTGCAAATATGTTTTGCCCAACATAATTGTTTGCCATGCCATCTATTGTGCAATGGCATGTCAATGTATACGTACGTTTTACATGATTTTGGTTTTTGCAAAATCAATACGATTTCATCTACCTCACAATGATTTGATTGTAGAGGTATTGCGATGAAATTATTGTATAACCAAAATATAATTTTCAATTATATTTTGCTTACACAAATTTCGTATGCACAAGTGTGTTGTGCGATTATGTATGTACATGTTTGTATATACAAGATTGTTGTATATAATTTGTAATAATTCGGTGCGTGGCGAATTATTAGTTTCCTAAGATTATGTGAACGGAGGATTGTCCGTTGATAGTAATTGTGCGGAGTTTCTTATAATGAAAGAAACTACCCGCTACAAGGAAATGACTAGACTACTCAAATCAAAGAATGTGACCTAAATAAAAGCAGATAAAGGAAACTCTCTCGTTATTCTTGACAAATTAGAATACGATGATATAGAGTACATAAAATGATTACAGATGGACCGTATATGGAAGAAAAATATAAGAACACCAAAAATCCATTGAGACAAATGGTACAGAATGTCAAAGATGTGGCGATGATGATAGAAGCAAACTTGAAGCTACCCAATTTTCATTACTGATTAAGTATGCCAAATGCCAGGATCCCGTACTAATATGTTTTACCAAAAATACATAAACAAGGTAGCACTATGAGGCCAATCGTATCAAAATATTTCTACCCCAACCGAAAAACTTGCTGGTTGGCTCATAAAACAACTTAATAATCTGGAACAACCAAACGGAATGTCTGTTAAAAACACGATCGCATTTGTGTACAAAGTTAAAAATTTGAGTTTGAGTAGTGATGAAATCATAGTGTCGTTTGACGTTACAGCACTGTATCCAAACGTTCCAGTTGAAATTGCTATTCAGTGTATGGTTAACCATTTAAGGCAACAACATTTAGAAGAGAATATAATTGAAGTGTACCAGAAAACCGCCGAAACATGCATGAACCAATGATTTTTCCAATTTAGAGGAAAAATTTTTAAGCAAACGTTTGGCACATGCATGGGCAGCAGGATTGCACCCTATTTAAGCAATATATTCATGTGCAAGTTTGAAAAAACCGCTAGCAGATCTCCGTTGTTTCCCAGAGTATGGTTGAGGTACGTAGACGATGTTTTCGCTGTTGTGAAAAAAAGTGACCTGAACGCGACTTTGGATATGCTAAACTCATACTATCCAACAATTAAGTTTACCTCAGAGGAAGAGAAAGATGGCGTTTTACCTTTCTTAGATGTCAAAGTGATAAGAAACGGACAAAAATTAGAATTTGGTATATATCGCAAAGCAACAAATACAATGCGACTAATTACAGCCGATTCACACCACAACGGGAGTCATAAAAAAGCAGCGTTCCATTCATTGGCGCATAGATTGTACAATATACCCATGCTAATACACGAATTCAAAAAGGAAGAAAAGTACATCAAGGAAGTCGCAAGAATGAATGGATATAACATGACATTTGTACAATATATACTAGATAAACACGAGAGAAAACATCACATCCGTGCACATACAACAATAAAGGCTATCGGCGAACTAAAAACAAAAAAATGAATATGTTTACCATTCTATCCAAGTATTACAAATAAAATTGGAAACCTTCTCAAGAATTTCGACATCGATTTGGTTACAAAAAGTAGGAACATCGGCTCAATTATTTGTAATTATAAGGATAAACCACCTTCTCAAACAAAACCGGGTATATATAAAATTTCACGTACCAAATGCGAACACAAATATATTGGACAAACTTCAAGATCGTTTGAGAAGCGCTTCCTAGAACACACAGCTGAACTAGAAATAAAAACATAATGAAATCAGCTGTGGCTGAACATATGCACAATAATAAACACCATAAGATCGATGAAGAGAACTCAAAAATCATCCAAAATGTACAAGAATCTTGGAAACTAGATGCTTATGAATCAATATGGATACACAAACACAAAAACCATTTAATGAACAATGAGGACGGTCCAATACAGTCGAATCTTTTCCAAGTTATTAAGCCATCGAATTAAAAATAAAAATTTCCACAATTTTCACTAAAAATATTGTTACGATTTTGCCTTGTCAATCAAGGTTCGAATCACTGGATTGTGAATAAATACACTGCTTCAATTTTAACTCACACAATTTTATTTACACAACACAATTTATTATACAACACAATTTTCACAATTAATTATTATAATTATAACACACTTTTTAATTATCACTTTAATAATCGCTTTAATAATCACTTTAATAATCTTTCTATTTAACCTTCACTGTATCACGTTTAAAATAAGACTCAGCATTCCACGTCAACGCGCGCCCTTATATACCAAAATATTTGTTTCTAGAATAATCCTAAATGCGCAGCAAATATGTTAGTATAGAAATACGCCTAAATGTTGAGTATAAATTATAAATGTAATCGAACAATTAATGAAATTAACTTATTCTATTCTATTCTAGGTGTCACCGTAACACTACCCCCCACCTAAGCCTGTTCGTCCCGAACAGGATCCAGATCACCTCCTCTGTAGAGCGCTAAACGCTCCAAATGCACCACCTTTGGTTTACCTTTCCGTCCTTTCTGTATGCGATAAACCACGTCGTTCAATCTTTTAATGACAGTGTAAGGTCCTTCCCATGTGGGTTGCAACTTCGGTGATAATCCCTTGTGCCGTTGCGGGTTGTGAAGCCATACCAATTGCCCTTCCTCGAAGCCTTGATTATTTGCTCGTATGTCATATCGAGCTTTCATTCGATCACTTGATATTCGAATTTTCTCCCGTACAAATTGATGTATTTCATTAAGTTCCTCTTTCATCCGGTCGACGTAATCCTGTCCGCATAGAGCTGCTGATGGAACAGCCCCAAACTTTAAATCTCCTGGTAATCGCAGATTGTTCCCAAATATGGTTTTAGCTGGTGTCACTCCTGTTGTGTCATGTACCGCTGATCGGTATGCCATCAGGAACATTGGTATATGTCGATCCCAGTTGCGTTGGTTCCTTTCCACAACTTTCGCTAGATACTCCTCCAATGTGCCATTGAATCTTTCCACCATACCGTCCGACTGTGGGTGTAAAGGCGTCGTTCTTGTTTTATTGATTCCAAGCATCTGACATATCTCCTGAAATACCACCGATTCGAAATTCCTTCCTTGATCCGTGTGAATTTCCATCGGTACACCAAATCTGCTAATCCAATTGTTAACCACGGCATCAGCTATGGTTGTTGTTTCCTGATTGGGTATGGGGTACACTTCCGGCCATTTGCTGAAATAATCCATTATTACTAGCACATATTTATTTCCGCTCTCGGTGGTCGGAAATGGCCCCGCCACATCCATTGCAATTCTCTCAAATGGTGCCCCGACATTATATTGTTTCATGGTTCCATGGCTTTTTCGTGCTGGTCCCTTTACTGCCGCACATTGGTCACATCTTCGACACCATTCTACTACTGACTGTCTACATCCGGACCAGTAGAAACGTTGGCGAATTTTGGCCAATGTTTTATTAATCCCTAGGTGACCTCCACTTGCTCCTCCATGATACTCCTTGAGGATTTCCGCTATCCGATCTTTTGGCACCACTACCAACAATTGTTTTACTTTACCATCCGTGCTTTCCCACTTTCGTTTTAAGCATCCATTTTCTATGTGGAGGCTATCCCATTGAGCCCAATATGCTTTTACAATGGGAGTTTTGTCAGCTATCTCACTCCATGTGGGCCGGTGTTCTTTTTCCTTATGTTTCATGATGAATGATAGGTCAGCATCCCGTAATTGCTCCTTCTTGATCATTTCATCAGTCCATTCCTCATCAGGTAGCACTTGCATAAGCCGAATATCGATGATGTTTTCCTTACCCTCCACACGCCCACAATGCTTGCATTCCACGGGACATGGCCTTCTTGATAATGCGTCGGCATTTCCATGTGCGGTTCCCTTCCGATGCTCAATTTGGAAATCGTAACTTTGCAAACGTTCGATCCAACGTGCTACTTGCCCCTCTGGATTTTTGAATTGTAACAACCAGCGCAAAGCTCCATGATCCGTCCGTAGAAGAAATTTTTGGCCATAGAGGTACTTATGGAAGTGCTTAACACATTCCACTATAGCCAACAACTCTTTCCGTGTTACACAATAATTCCGTTCCGGTTTTGATAACATCTTGGAGTAATATGCAATAACTCGCTCCTCACCATTTGTTGCCTGTGATAATACTCCTCCTATACCGTCATTACTTGCATCGGTGTCCAAAATGAATTTAATGTTGGGTATAGGGTATGCGAGGATTGGTGCTTCGCATAATCGTCGTCTTAGTTCCACGAATGCCTCTTCTTGATCATCCTTCCATTCGAATGCCTTGTTCTTCCTGGTTAACTCGTGTAAACTCTTTGCGATATTGGCGAATCCTGGCACGAATCGTCTATAATAGGTGCACAATCCAAGGAAGCTCCGTAATTCATGTAAATTTTTAGGTCGTGGCCATTCCTTCACCGCTGCGATCTTGTCTTCATCGGTATGGATTCCATTGGTTGTTACCTTATGCCCCAAATATTTTACTTCCGTTCTAAATAGTTTGCATTTCTTTGGGCTTAGCTTCAATCCGGCGGCTTGTATCCGATCCAAAACCTCTGCCAAATTCCTTAAATGCTCGTCGAAATCCTTGCCCATAACGATGATGTCGTCCAAATATACGAGGCACGTCCTCCAATGTAATCCCTTTAGCACGCGCTCCATTAGCCGTTCAAAAGTCGCAGGGGCATTACATAATCCGAATGGCATAACGTTAAATTGCCATAATCCGTTACCCACACTGAATGCCGTTTTCTCGCGATCTTCCTCCTGGACTTCCACTTGCCAATAGCCGCTTTGCAGATCTAATGTCGAAAATATTCGAGCACCCGATAATGTGTCTAACGTGTCATCGATCCTTGGCAATGGGTAACTATCCTTTTTCGTCACAGCATTTAATTTTCGATAATCCACGCAGAATCTCATGCTACCATCCTTTTTCTCGACTAACACCACTGGTGAACTCCATGGACTGCTTGATGTTTCGATTACCCCTGCTGCTTGCATATCTTTTACCATTCGATCCACTTCTCCTTGCTTTGCCAATGGTAATCTCCTGGGTGGTTGTCGAATCGGCGTTTTTGCTCCTGTATCTATTCGATGTTTTACCATTGTGGTTCTCCCATTATTGTCCGATGTACTGCAGAATATTGGCATGTACCGCTCGAGCAATTGTTTTGCCAAACTTTTCTGTTCCATGGTAAGATCTTCGGTCCATTTCTCCATAAGTTGATCTATAATCTCTTTCTGCACTTGCGAGTTAGCCGTCTTAATCGGATTTTTCTGCTCGCACTTCACTATCGCCGATATTTCTTCACATTTTCCGATTATTGTCCCTTTCTTGATGGTTTTCGTCTTATCTGAGAGATTTAGAGTCCTAATTGGTACTCTATTATCGCTGTCTGGTTTCACTAAAACTTTCCCGATCATAATTTCTCTGGCTCCGCTCTCCGCTTCATTGGCTTCCACAACCCACAACCTGGGTGGCCCAGAACCTCCCTCCAATCTTGCCTATACTATTGTTTCCGAGTTCGGTGGCAGCTTCTCCCGATGATCCATTATAATTTGCCTGCTCGTTTCTCCTATAGCGGCGCTAACGTGAAGTGGCAACTCGATATTATCGTAGGTTAATACACCCCGTCCAACATCCACCACGAAGCCATTCGTTCTCATAAAGTCCATCCCCAAGATGACTTCGTCTACAATATCTGCAACCAGCACCTCGTGTTGAAAGTATTTTCGACCAATCCTTATTTTTACGACCTTTTTCCCTTTTATTGCTGAATTTTCTCCAGTCGCCGTTCGTAACTTCATTCCATTAGCTGGTTCCATAACTCCATCGATAATATCCTCACGAACAATCGTATGAGTTGCTCCCGTATCCAGCGTGATCATGCATTTCTTCCCATCAATATCGGCTTCAATTGTTAAGCTATCACCGCTCCTTGCTATTCTCGAAACATGGATGGAGGTTATGGGGCAATCGGTTGTGGGAGTCAGCTTCTGCCCCTGCAAACTGACTCTTTTTAGTTTAACGACTCCGCTGCCGTCTGTCCCTCCTTCCTGGATTCTATCTGCTGCTCGTTTGATCTACGCTTCATAGGAGATGGCGACCTTGCTCGTTTCTTCTTAATCTCCCAACAGTCCCGTGAGATGTGACCCATTCTATCACATACCCAGCATTTAATCCTGCCACTTCCATCTCTGAACCTTGGCGTAGCCCGCGCGGTGTCTATTCTGGAATCAATCTCCACTCGACGAATTTTCATTGCTGGTTTGATGATGGTTTGCGCAGTTTCGTTTGTTAACGCACAAGCGATGGTTTCCGTGAAAGTTGCCTTAGGTGACAACATCACCGCTCTGCGCGTCTCAGGATCTCGAATACCGTCAATGAATGCATCCATTTTAATTCGCTCCATGTAATCGGCCGACATATTTGAATGTACTAAATGCGCGAGCCGCTCAATTGCCGATGAAAATTCCTGTAGCGATTCTCCTGCTCTTTGGTATCGACCCTTCAATTCCATGCGATATATTTCTCGTTTGTGGTCGCTTCCGTATTTTCGATCTAATGCCTTCATAATTCCGTTGTAAACGTTCCGTTCTTGCTCAGGAATGATTTGTAGTGTTTCCGCCGCTTCGCCCTTAAGAGCCACAATTAACGCTCCAACACATTGTTCTTCATTCCACTGATTTTGCTTAATGGCCGTTTCGAATTGGAACTTAAAAATACTGAAGGATGTAGTTCCATCAAATGTTGGTGGTTTTAACTTAACAGCATTTACTGTCTGGATCACTTGGTGTGTCGTTCCATTCGCCTTGACATCTTGGAGCTCCTTCTCGAGACGTTTAACTTCCGTTTGAAAATCTTGTTTAACCGATTCAAATTTTTGTTGAACCGTCCCTTTAACATTTTGAATTTCTGCGTGTACTTCTGTTTGCAGTTTTTCCACTTTACCGTGTAATGTAGAAGATAACTCCATAAACCTCTCGTCCATTTTCTTTTGGCCAACTTGCACTTGTAACATCTGCTGTTTTATTTCGTGGTTCGATTGTTTAATGTCCGCCCCTTGTTGCTCCACTTGTAACATCTGTTGTTTCATTTGATGTTTAATGTCCGCCCCTTGTTGCTCCATCTGCTGTTTCATTTGATGTTTAATGTCCGCTCCTTGTTGTTCCATCTGTTGTTTCATTCCCTCGTTCGATTGTTTTATTCCCTCCAACTGTTGTCCCATCATTTGATTCATAGCAGCCATCAACTGCGATAAATCGAAACTTCCGGATGGGTTTTGTGTTGTTCCGACCATCGTTTGTTCTTCCGTTTCTTTCTTGTCCACACTGATCTCATCCGTGTTGTCCTCCTCGAAATCATACACATCTGGATTTAAACCGTCCTTCTCCATGGCCTGACGTAGTCGCTCCACCAAACTAGCTTTTGTGCCTTCACTAGCCAAACCTCGCTGCTTCAGTTGCTCCTTTAATTGCGCAAGCTTTAATTCGTAGAGAATCATTTTTCTTATTATTCACAATCCCACCGCTGTCACCAATTGTTACGATTTTGCCTTGTCAATCAAGGTTCGAATCACTGGATTGTGAATAAATACACTGCTTCAATTTTAACTCACACAATTTTATTTACACAACACAATTTATTATACAACACAATTTTCACAATTAATTATTATAATTATAACACACTTTTTAATTATCACTTTAATAATCGCTTTAATAATCACTTTAATAATCTTTCTATTTAACCTTCACTGTATCACGTTTAAAATAAGACTCAGCATTCCACGTCAACGCGCGCCCTTATATACCAAAATATTTGTTTCTAGAATAATCCTAAATGCGCAGCAAATATGTTAGTATAGAAATACGCCTAAATGTTGAGTATAAATTATAAATGTAATCGAACAATTAATGAAATTAACTTATTCTATTCTATTCTAGGTGTCACCGTAACAATATGTAATATTCATGTTCCGTTTCATAATTTGCATTATATATTTAACTTCATTCTTTTATTTACTTTTAATATTTTGACATATGATACATTTGCACATATAAACAAACTTTTTAGATCTCTCATATTTTGTTATATTTTTTTTATGTTAATTATCAAAAAAATTGTATTCTCTCAAAAAATCATTTACGGTAATCTGTCGTATTTTTTATTTTATCTCTGTAATTTATGTGTTCAATACAGTATACAAATGTAATGTACACTATTTATGTATCAAAAAGGGAAAAACAAATTTAGTTGAAACAAAACTCTGATGATGACCATATATCTTGGTCGCAAACGTTAAGTTTGTTTTTTTTTTTAAGAATAAAATTAAAAATTTTAAAACAATAAATTTTGTATTTGCATTTTATTTTTATTTTTGTGGTTTCAAAAAGGTGTTTTTTAACTCTTTATTTAAAAAAATACAATAAAATACAACTATTTTTGTATAATTTAATGTGAATTGTTTTGATATAAATTTTTACAAATCTACATTTTTTAACGTCAGAATCGTATGAACATTTACACTTTTATGTTGCCACTTTTTTGTGTACCTACACTATTTTTAACTTTAGAAACTTCACACCGATTTATAACATTAATTATTACTACACATACTTACCAATTTTATACTCGTATATTTGTATATTCCTTAACTTTATTGAATTTGGAAATCAAGCTAAAATGAAGAAATATTATATAAATATTAATTTATTTGTAATTTGTAAATTAGAAACATATAATTGTACTTATCTTTTCTAAATGTGATAACGTCAAATTGTAATCAAAACAACTTGCTAATTATCCAGCTATGTTCATTATCATTATTTTAAAATGTACTAGATTAAAGCAGTTATTTCAGTGTAATCAAATATTAGTACTTAACTTAGTGTAAATTTGAATAGTACCTTTAACCTGGCAATTTTTAGTATCATCTACATTAATTAAACATTTAAAATTGACAAATTAAAGACCAATTGGAAGTAAAAATAATATCAATTATCTTGAAATTGGCGAACAGAAAAGATTACTAAATTGAAGTTTACTTTAAAGTGTATATTTTATAAATAATAAAATGCAAACAAGATCCAGAAGAGCAAAGTCACCTCACATACGAGGACAATTATTATACCGCGCTTAACAAGTGGATACGCTAGAAAAGTCTTGATCAAGGTGAGATCAGTCTCGAGACTTCCAACAACGCAACTCAAAACTCTGAGCAAAACACAAATAAAACTGCCGAAAATAAACATTCCCACATTCTATGGAGAGTACGCTGAATGGCATCTTTTTATGACTTGTACACGTCCACCAATTATAAATCACCCATTCTCAATTCGGGTCAAAAATTTCAGTACTTGAAGTGGCTGCTAAGTGGAGAAGTGGCAGTAACATTGAGGCACAAAACCGTCACAGAATGAAACTGCATAGGAGCTCTAAATAAGCTACAGGAACGCTATGACCGCAAAAAACTTATAATTAACTCGTTCATTCGGATATTCATGGAGCGCCAGTCATACATAGCTCAACAGCAGCCAACCTAAAACGATTGTTGTATACTTTCGACGAGGTTGTCCGTGGGCTTCAAGCTCTTGGTGAAATAGCAACAGGCGGAGATCCCTTGCTCACTTACATTCTCAAAACAAAAGCGCTCTGGGCACAACATACGGCAGCTACCACCAGTCCAGATCTTTCTGAATTTTTAAAATTCTTGGCTCGGCGAGTAGCTCCGCTTGATTCAGTGACTTGGACTTCTAGTGGCAAACGTATCAATCCGAAAAATGAAGTAAAAAGTCATGTTGCTTCTAGTGCTGATCTGATAACTGAGTGACTTTCACCCTTATATGATCTGATAAGGGTGAACGTCAATCTGATGCAAAATCAGGGTTTACATTCCAATGGGTTTCCAAGGTGTGACGACATAAACAATGAAGTAACAAGTCATGTTGCTTCTACTGCTTCACATCATAAGTCTGAAAATCGCTGTTACAAAATCAGGGTTCACATTCCAGTGTGCAATGTGTGATGACACGAACCATTCGATATATTATTGCAACCAATTTCACGCTTTAAGTGCAGAAGAACAACAGGCATGGGTGAAGAAAATAAACAGATGTTTCAACTGCCTAGGTACAAATCATCCAATTTTCAGATGTCCATCAAGACCCCGATGTCAAACATGCCACAAAAAGCACAACACGCTGATACATCAAGATGAGACATCAAATGACACAATGGAGCAACCGCAGCCATCATCATCAGCTCCAGGAGTTAAAGTCACTTTATTAGCCAAATGCAGCGTATCCACAATACTTCCAACAGCTATCAAACATGTTGTTGACGTATCAGGCAAGATAATACCCTGCAGAGCACTTCTAGATTTGGGTTCTCAATCTAGTTTCATAACTGAACCTTGTGCGCAGTGTTTGCAATTAAAGAAACAAAATGCTCGAATTTCAATACGTGGTATGGGCCAAATCGGCTTGGTTACAATAATCATCAAACCAGAAGGCTTTCCTCAATTATCCATAGAAGCTCTAGTAATGTCGAAAATCACAAGCCACATTCCTTCGCAAAATCTATCGGCTAATTTCAAAGCATGATCTGGAATCAGATTAGCGAGTCCCCAATTCAACACAAAGGGCAACATAGACATTCTGATTGGAGCAGATTACTTTTTTAGATGGTCAAATAAAAACTACACCTGATGAACCTTTTTTACAAAACACATTGTTCGGTTGGATAGTTTCGGGACAAACCAGTCAATCAAGGAATAACGAGACAGTTTCATTGCTAACCATCCATTGCTGCAAACATTTTTTAAGCTAATTCTGATAAGTACTTCTTTTATGGTTTCGTATACATTGGTCTATTTAATTCGAGTGTACTGAAAATAGACCAATGTACGGAACAATCACAATAAAACTATTACAATAAAAAAACAAAGTAAAAAAGGGGGCATGCGTTGGCATCCATCAAAACGTTGGCAAAACACGAATTTACTGTCTGTGATGATACAAACTTGAGAAGAAATTGTCAGCACATTAGTCTGGGTGCGTGCTGACACGCAAATTTTTTTAAAACCATTTTGACTGATTTTGCCATTATTTTACTCAACAAAAATGTATACGAAAATAAGGGGGAGGATTACATAAAGCCGGAGTTAATTAGTTTGGTTTTGTTTATTAAGCGGAAAAATGATAATCGACATACCCTTGTGTAACATAATTATTATCAGTTCTCAATTCAATCACAATAATATCATTAAAATACATAATACAATATGTATTTAGCTATATGTATATTAATTTGACCATAAAGCATAAACACTATGTATTAGTAGAATACATAATCCGTGACATGCAAACCAATTGGAAGAAAGGACGATATAATATACATTATGGCGGTAATAAATTGACTAAAATTATCTGAGTATGTTTGCCATCCACCCGAACGATATTTATGCTTTATAGCATGCGAATTGTCTATTTCTCAGCATAATAATAATGTATATGGTGTTTGATTTTATGCTTAGTGAAAAGATTTAATGATACTTGGGCAAAATCATTATTTATATTAGGTTAGCTCATTTTATATTCCGCAGCAGTATATTAAGATCCCTGAATAAGAAACATTTTTTTAATTACTTATATATACATATTGGTCCTGAAGCAGCAGCATCTTACTCGTATTTCTTTCGAATCGAACTAAAATTAAGAATTCAAACACAAAATATAAATCTGCAACATCATTATATCAAATGTAAATGTTATTGTCTCGAGATATAAAATTCTTGGATCGATTGGAAAAAAATTGTATATGTCGTATCGTGTATAAGTGGAATGTGGGGAGAGCATACGAATGATTTGATTTATTTTGTTTTAAAATTCAAAAACAGTTTCGGTAGAATACAAAATAATAATTTTGAATGTGCTGCACAATGTACGTACTCGGTACATATAAAATAAATTTGTTCCCTTACACCACAGAACTAGTTCGTCGCCAATTTGTTTACATTTAAGGTTTTGTCTTTTAAAAAATCATGGCATAAGATTCATTGTTGAATTCGATTTTGTGTATAACTGAGATTTAAAATCTAATTTGAAATGAAGATATAAATAATGATAGTATGGCTGTAC
Source organism: Nephrotoma appendiculata (assembly GCA_947310385.1). Taxonomy (NCBI): domain Eukaryota; kingdom Metazoa; phylum Arthropoda; class Insecta; order Diptera; family Tipulidae; genus Nephrotoma; species Nephrotoma appendiculata. The sequence continues at coordinate 37,101 of CAMZJQ010000394.1, read as the reverse complement.
CAAATAATAGAATTCTGATTTTATTCCATGGAGCAGAACATGTACGTGACACATAATAATGTAAGTGCGAACGTATGTATGTGTGTGTGTGTGTGTTTCAATGTCACGTACGATCTTAAAGCAGTTTTTGAATCAAGTATTATTACCATCAGTTGTAAAATAAATTAGTTCTCGTAAACATACATTTTTTCTAACTTGGAGGCTCAAGATCATTTATATTTGGCACATCATTTACATTTTTATATATGCTTGGAGTTTGATCGTCGAGCAAGTCCTTCACATCCAAATGTATTATCTACCTAATGCAGGCATGTTTTAAATTTTTTCGGGAAGTACTTTCGCCAAAGCCTATAAAATTTTTTAAAAATCCGGGATACTCGAGAGAAATAATTCACTTCTTAAGCTTTGGCGTTAGGATCGGGAAGTACCGGGTTCGAATCATAGGTGCAGGATGCAAAAGGTGATGAAAACTGTGCACATCTCAGTGGCCGGATCCATGCCAGTACTATAGGCTGCCATGGAACTATGCAATGTACAGATGGTTCGATTTGGCAGACAATGCGTAAGGTAGGATGTTAAAAGCATATTGCGAAAGAGTTGGGAGTGCCTCAGCCTCGGCCCCAGAAAAGATTGCAATATTAACATCATAAAAAAAATAATTCACTTAATCTCATAGACAAACCTTCTGAAATCACATCTCCAAAGCTTCCAGTTTCAATGAGTGGATTCGGTTTAGTAATATTTATTTATTTTAAAAGCTTCTGTTAGTTGAAACACATAATTATTATTTTGAGATATGATACTAGACAGACTTAACTAACGGAACGAAGAAGTTGTGACTAATTTTTATTTTTTTGGAACTCCAAAGCTTTGAGTTTCAAAATTGTAGTGTAAAAGGCTGCTGAAGCTACAAAAAAGGTGACTGAAGCGCATAAATATATATATTTGGTTATACCATAACAGAAGCACTTATCAGAATTGCCTTAAAAAAATGTTTGCCCCAAAGGCGAGCAATGTTCTGGTCGTACAAATGAAGTAGGTCGCCATATAAAATGTATGAGAGATTGATGAGAGATTCAGAGTATAAAATATTCATAGGCAACAGTTAAAAATTAATTCAAATGAGTGATATCCCTAGGATCGATATTGGGGTCCGAGGTGTCCAAGATGAATCGAGGTAAATAAAGATACCGAATTTTGGTGGAATAAAGTTTGAAATTTAAAATATTGACAGAAATTATTTTGTTTCAAATTTAATTTATAAAAGTTTCATTATTAATCATGTTCTCATTAATAGTGCAATATATTGCTTTTTAAATAAACTTTTATAAATGTATGCAAAAAACAAAAAACTATCTAAGACGCCGCGATTTTCAGTGGACTGATCTCTACTTAAAATCACTGGAATCCTTCCAATCTACGAAAAAAGCTTAAGTATAATATTTTATTTCGATCAATTAATCCGTACCAAACTTTTACTGAAAACCAGTTTTTTTCAAAAATCGTCATTTCCGCTTAAATTTTGGAAAACTGATCTGGACGGGTATTGTTGCAAAATTAATTTAGAATTTGGTACTTTTAACCCTTTTTCACGTAAATGATATAGTTTTCAAATTATTTGCAAAAACAAAAAAGCTCGTATGGAATCTGTCACATTATTTCAATATATAGTCAAAGAACGAATAAAATCTTAAGGAAACTGCTCATCTTTCCATTCATATTTATAAAGTTCCATCCTGACCAGTCAATCTGTCTTGGTTATAAAAAATTATCAGACATTTAGTCCGCATGGAACCACATACGAATAAACAGCGAATTTAAAAAAAAAACCTTTAGCATGCGAGTCCCTAATGAAAGGTCAACTTTTTTAGCCATTGTATGTAAATCATCTTGAAATTACAACTTTAACAATACAGATTAACTCAGAAGTCCACCACATTTCGCTTCAAAACTCGTAATTTCTGCTAAAATTTAAAATATGATTTGATCTAATTTTGTTTGAAATTTACAAACGTTTTATTTTTAATCCGCGCCTTAAAGTATATAGCATTTAAATAAACAATACAATTGAAAATATTTGCAAAAAACGAGAAACCTCATATGGGAGCTGAAACTCCCGGAGAACCAATCTCAACCAAAAACGTGTGAGATCTCCCAATTTATGAAAAAAGCTTATATATGAAGTTTCATCTCGATCAATCAATACCAGTGCGCTATGTAGGGCTAATCTTTTGTTTTACTGCAAAACAGTTTCTTGGTAAAAAAATCGTCATTCCGCTTAAATTTAGGAAAACTGGTCTGAACATACCGGTATTGTTGCAAAATTAATTAAGAATCTGTTAGCTCATACAGTTTTTCTCGTCAATAATACACTTTAAAAATATGTACATGCGAAAAACTGAAAAGCTCACGCTATAGCTCTCAATTCCAGTGGAAAACTGATAAAGCTCCTATGAAAGCTGTCTCTTCCGGTGAACCGATCGCGGCCAAAATTTACTGGGGTCTCCAAATTTGTAAAAAAAACTTAGGTATTTAAGTTTCATCTCGATAAATCAGTTCATCCTCTACAGGGGCCGAATTTTTGTTGAAAAGTAGGTTTTTGTCACAACACAAAATGTCAACGAGTTGTAATATGTGTTAACAGTAAGTTATACTTTAATGTCAGAAATTTCTGTTAACACGAAATGTTGACGTTTCCTGACATATAATAAAAAAAAGATCTTTTTTAGTCAAAATGTCAAACCAAAAACAGGAACCTTTAAAATTAAAGAGGAATATTCATTCCAAAATATTTAGAAGAGTTGACAAAAAATAATGCTTACAGACGAATTGCAACCGAAATGGGCTCAGATGAAGATGCCATAAAAAATCTAATTAAAAGTCTTCGATCTTCCTATATACAGCAGAGAAAAAGGAAATTGATAGTTCAAACAAATCAGGAGCCGGTCTGGCCGATATTAAGAAACATTCACTTTTTTATTTTAATGAAATGTCGCTTTTGGATCCCTGTATTGTTTATAGGAAAGGCAAAACCAATCTTAATGTTAGCATCTCTAAAGAATTATGAAGTATTTTATTGAAGTTGACCGTATTTTTTTTAGATTGGAAGCAGTTTAACGGACGATTCCGATCAACAAACTTTAAATAACTGGCATTCTTATCACGATATTCACATAAATGTTGATATTCCTCCATTAGAATTAAATGAATCCACCACAAAAAAGAGAAAACTGCACTAGATTTGCCCATTACTGAATTTTATGACGCACTAAATAACTTTATTTCAGTTGTAAATTATGAACCAGAAAAGGACGAATTTGAAAATGTTGAGCAATCCATATCATCCCAATTAAGGAAACTTCAAGACTTACGCATTGCAATTTATGTCTTCTATCCAGCAGCAGTTGACCGAATCATCTGGAATTTTCACCGGTCCAATTAACATCCCACGGAACTCATACAAAGTCGTGAAAATAGTTGATAGGCAACCATCTATTTCACCAACATCAACAGCAATACGCATATTCAATTATCCAGCCGTAACTAAGTCAGCAACTTGTTCAGTTCCTTCTTTTTCACCATCGTCGTCAGCAACATCAACAGAAGTGAATAATTTCCCCTAACATTCCGCGCACCCCTTTTAAAGCCGCAAAACTTATTGGCTCACTGTTGAATCAATTACTCAGACTAAGTTGTTCCACAAACCTGTCCATTTCCATGTATAAGAAGTTGTCCCGAAATTTCCATCCCGAAAAGGATTTTTTCATAAAGTGGGTGTCTTTGCTAAATCACATTGAAATAATTCCTTCCCGAAAATTTTATTGTTAAATCATATTTCCCTGTGGCGAACACAGAGATGACCTCTTGACATATGGGGCTAACTTATATTAAGGCGCCCACTTTCTTTACATTCTTCAATTGAAAATATGACCATTACCAAATTTCCTTGTGACGAACTCAGAGATGACCCCATGCCTTGGCATATGGACTCAAATGCGCATCGAAATTATGCTCTTAGAAAAACGACCGAGATTATTGGTTATTAGTGGAAGTTTTTGGCCGCAGAAAACCTAAAAAATATAGTGAAAATTGTAATCCATAAACTTTTTCCGAATTGTCCTTCTACGCAATGCAAATTTTAAAAAATTTTATTTAAGAAATAACCGAGTTTCCTCCAGTTAAAAATTTATTTATATCGTGTAAAGTGTACAGATACCATTTTTCATAAGAACGGGTTATGAAATGACCAGTTTAATCCAACACGAACAGACCCTAGAATTTTGTACAAAACTTACTTTAAAACCATTGATCAATACTACTATCCAAATTTTATCGTAATTCGTTAAGAATTGGCGGAAAGACAGAATATTGTTAAATTTCAAGATTTCATATACCGAGCTCCTTTACTTCGGAGATCAATCAATTTTCCATTTTAAGGATCACTTTTAATACTTTATTTACTGAGATAACAAAAAATTCCGCATTGAATATTGATATTTTGTGAAAAATAGTTAAATTGAAAGCGATAGTTCAGTGTGTTATCGGTATCATATTTTGGTGCAATCAATATTCATCAATTTGAATTTATTTAAGTTGGTTGCAATTTGGTGTGTTGCAAACATTGAATTAATATTAGTTCGTAGTTTATTTCTTTGAAAAAAAAATGCCTCGAGTGAGGCGTCGAAAAATCGGGCGGATGAAGAGCGTAGACAGCGTTTGGAGGCAAATCGAATATGATTTTCCCAAGCGTGGTTCGTTATGATTCCGGAACAACGGATAGAGTCGAGTTCGACTTGCTCAGTTGGAACCTACGCACAAAATAATTTAGAATGTTGTCCAAATGGACGGCTAAACATAATTTGAAATGAACGTTTGGTATTCAGATACGATACAACAGTCGATTTCGGTCGACTTCGGACTAATGAGCACTGTTTGTCAACCTTGCAATGCTTTGAGATTTTGACACGAACCGCCTGGATTATGTTGTGCGAGCGGAAAGGTCAAAACACCACAATCGACACCGCCAACAGATCCACTGGTATCATTGCTTTCTGGCCAAGAACTTCTGTCGGTCGAAGCAATTCTTGAAGAATATACAAAAGTACACCAGTTCATTCCAAATGACATCATTTGGGGCGAATATTACTGGAGCACGAGGTGTTAACGCAACTTTTAGGTTAAATTATTTTTCGATTATTACACACAAACACATCACACAAACCCACATCAACGATTCACAACGTTTCACCGCCACGGGCACTAGGAAATAATGTGGACCTCCGAAACTCATAATTCTTCAATTTTACCGAGTCAAGGAAAAATTCACCATCGTGCAGGAGCATTGTTCCACCAGAGAATGCTGATCACAAATTTATACAGATTTATTTTCTTGGAAATCCTGATGATGAAATCAATCAGCGTTTGTGATATCAGTCGAGCGGTAAAGTGCGACATTAATACACAACTGCAACCACTCTTACATCAACACAATCAATCGGTCAAATTGTTTAAAACTGCACGCTGATTTTCGCCAAACGCTGCCAGTTATTCCAAGATCAACAGCTGCTGATCAAATAAACGCTTGCTTGATGCCATCGAATTTGTGGTGGTACGTGAAAACTCTTGAAACGAATATGCTAGTCGCGTTACAAAATGACGAATCAGCGGACGTCTTTTCAAAGAAATTATTGATAGTGAAAGAATTCAGGTTCACGCTTCGACTGGTTTCATTTCGTGACCACCTAATTGTTATCAATTCACAACCTCTAAAGAAGAATTGATAACGAATGTGTTAAATCCAGTTATTATTTGGATTTAATTAATGTTAAATCCAGTTATTATTTGGATTTAATTATTGGAGAGTGTTTGAGGTTACCACGGGTGAGGCCTCAAATACTCTAAGAACGAAACTGAATGTTTAAGTAAACTGAACAGAATGAATTTATTTAGAAAAATTTCTTGATTTCATACAAATTTTTGTCGTAGATTATACTAACAACAATTTACATTGATTACACTAATAACAAAATTTACTTAATTCTATTCACATAAAGTACAACGCTAGGAAAAAATATGTGTCTTATTACATTGTAGTGCGACATAGATAAAATAAAATTTTGTATATTCATTTAAAATGCACAAATGCATTGCTAGCAAAATTAGTGTCGATTAGTTTTGAGTTATAAATTTAGTTTTTCGTGCGATGTAAAAAAATACCGGAAATGACTTTATACTGTTCAACCATGAGTTGAACATACTCCCAGGCAGCAATGAACTTATTGGTTGTGCTACAGTTGGATTCTTTGGGAGTTCTTTACGGTGAATTTGGTCGAGGAAGTGGTGGCACTGACTGAGGTTTAAATTTGAAGTAACAAATGATGATGCAAATGATCAAAATTCCTATGATTGAGTAGGAAACCGTATAGTGATGAACATCATGGTGATTTATCCTTGTCGGCAGTTGCTGATTTCCTTTTATTATTGCCAGTTCCTTCTCCAAATTTGTTGTGTCCAACGGCGTTATTGATTTCAGATTATCGTTCACTATTGTTCTGGTTTTTATTTGTGAACCGAATTCCTTTAGATTGATGGCTCCGTTTATACGTTTAGATGACTTGTGAAATTTATTGTTGATATTGTTACGTGCTGTGCCGATGGCAATGATTTGAAGATTTTCGTCACTTAATGTGCAGCCAGCATTCATCGTCACTAAACCGGATCCGTGAAAATTATATGAGTGGACTTTGGATTCACATACGACGTCAACCGTTGTTTCATTGGGAACTACGTATATCCAGTGATTCGGAGCGTTGAGTTTTATCCAATGTTTGGTTGCATTTATTGATTCAACACTGCATAATGTATAAAGCGTTGTGTTTCGCTGCAGGATTGCTACCTCGCACTGATTTACGTTAGTCATTGCGTTAAAGATCGGTGATATTTCGCATAAAAATTGTGAAGGTTCAAATCTCTGGCAACGATTCACTTCTTCTGTTGTTAGAGATGCGAAATGTTCTCGATGATTGTCCACTGCTAAGTATTTTGTTGATGTGATAATGCGCGATTGGGTGTTTTTATGGCAAATGTCAGGAACTGGTATTACGGCTAGTAGATTATAATCAACTGCAAAGGAAAGCGGTATGATGATTTCAATTATCACATTTCGTTGTGTTACCCTACTGCGCACGTTCATTGTCTGGTATATGTGCAAGAGATTATGAATATCGTGGCCTGGGATGGTTATTGAAGCTGGTATGAGTTGTCGAATTGCTTGTAGTTGATCCTCTAATTGTGCCGGCGCAAGTATTGATGGATGCAAGATGTTATGATGTGCATAGTAGGCGATATCAAGAAGGCCTCGTTGAGTATCCTCTAGGTTCTTTAATATTAGGGTCAATTCGATCATGCTCATTAATATTGAGCGGACCCTGTCTTCGTATGTTCGATACTCGTTCAACAGCTCCATTTCCAATCTTAGTTTCTGTTGTTCTTTAATTAGATTGTTCAACGATGTGACTGTTAGATTAGAGTTATGCTTTACCAACTTGATTGTGTTGTCTATTATTGATGTTTGGTTTCTCATCAGTGCCATTAGATGATTCTCGTTGTTGTTAATATTCTCAAATTGGACTTCATACTGATCAGCTTCGCGCTGGGTGAGAAGTCCAAACATGTCACCAAGCATAAGACCGACTGTGTCTCCGAAGCCCCGTTTTACTCGGCGCCGTTCCTTGTTGATTGTCAATAGAAGCTCGTTATCTGCGACCAAATTTTTGAATTGCCACTGAAGTTGTTGTAGGATTATGTCACATCTTAAGTTAGAGAGCTCCTTGCAGGCTGCTTCCAATTCGATCTGAGCTTCTTTAAAGACTTCTATCTCCTCCCAATAACTCGTCATGTTGTAGTAAATTACTATCGTCCACTTCATGGCTACCACTTCAAGTTTGCCTATATCCTCGAAATATATCCCAGTCGAATGGTTGAATGGCGTAACATTGATCTGGGCCTGTGCCAAACCTAGTAAGCAGCAAATTGAAAATACTGTTAGGGCTAGATAATTTGCTTTGGTCGCGCCCTTTGCATGTCTATGAGGCTGCCGTCTCAGGGATTGATTGTCCTTTGCATGGAGCTGTGTGGTGTCATTAGTCTCTGGTGCAATTGTTTCATCTAGGCCCTTTGATGGTTCCTGCTGTGTTTGGTTTCCATCCTTAGTTGTTGTTGAACGGACACAGTCACTATTTTGTTGATTCATGTTCATCTGATCCTCTGAGTTGTTAGTTATGGGTAGGCGACATACTTTTGTGATATTTCGTTTAAGCGTGTTATCTTTGTATTTAAGGGAAACTACTCTGACGAGTCCATCTTGTCCAGGGTGCAGTTCGAATACCCTGGCTAGTGGCCAGTGTGTGGGAGGTAAATGTTCATCCTTGAGGATCACCAATTCTCCTACTCGAAGGTTAGGTTGTTCAAGCAACCATTTTGGCCTATGTTGTAATCGCGAAAGGTAATCTGTGTGCCATTTCTTCCAAAATCCTTGACTGAGTTTGGTTAGCAGATTCCATCTTGTTGTAATCTGGGTACCTTCGATGTCAGGCTGTGGCATTGCTATGATGGATCTCCCTGTTAGGAAATGCGCTGGACTTAAGAAACCATCATCTTCTGGGTCATTTGAAAGAGGAGCTAGTGGCCTAGAATTCAAGCATGCCTCTATTTGTGCTAGAAGTGTTGAAAGTTCTTCAAAGGTTAAAGTATGAGTTCCGATTATTTTTCGGAGATGTTGTTTCGTCGATTTTTCTCCCGCTTGCCATAACCCTCCAAAGTGAGGACTTCCCGGCGGCACAAAATGCCAAGTAGTGCCCATTTGTGCTGTTCTGCTTTTAATTTCAGCTTCTTGTTGTTTAGCCTGCTTTCGTAGTTGTTTACCTGCTCCGACGAAGTTTGTCCCACAATCACTGAATATTTTCAGGCAAATTCCTCGTCTTGATATGAATCGTTTGTATGCGGCTAGGAAGGCATCTGTTGATAGGTCACTCACGAGTTCTAGGTGAATTGCCTTTGTGGCTAGGCATATGAATATAGCAATGTAACCCTTTGTTGTTTTGTTACAGCGGCCTTTCCACAATTTTATGCTGATTGGACCTGCATAGTCTACTCCGCTATTTGTGAACGGTGGTGCAGGGCTTACCCTTTCTTTTGGTAATATTCCCATTAGTTGGTTCGATGCCAACTTTCTTGACCTAATACAGATTATACATTCGTGTATGTGTTGACGAATTGTGTTTTTAGCATTTATTATCCAATATCGCCCTCTCAGGTGTGCTAATGTTGCTTGATTGCCACCATGTAATGTTTTTAAGTGAGCATCCTTGATGATTAGTTTTGATAATTTGTGACTTCTCGGCAGTATTATTGGATGCTTTTCTTCATATGAAAGCTCCGAATTTGACAGTCTCCCTCCGACCCTAAGTATATCATTTTCATCGATGAATGGAGTGAGAGTTATGATTGCGCTTCCCTTTTGTAAATTTTGATTTGTTTTTAGTTGTTTTAATTCTGTTTCAAAAGCTTCTCGTTGGGCGATTCTGATTATGGCCCTTAGCGATATGTTTAGTTCTTCTGGTGTGAAATGTGAAACGTTTCTGGTGTTTGACCTTATATTAGATCGAAATCGTAGACAGTATGCAATAGTGTAAATAAGCCGTTGTATTGACGAGAATCGAGTGAATTCAATCACTCGGTTTTCCACTGTTGTTGTTAATGTTCTTATGGACTTGCATTCCATGCTACTGGCTTGTTCCATCTCTTGACTATCAATGTTGGTTCTTGGATAGGTAAAACCCTTTAGCCATATTGGCCCTTCCCACCAAATCATGTGGGCTAATAATTGGACTGGGTTTAATCCTCGAGATGCACAATCCGCAGGATTATCCGTGGATGCTACGTGATACCATTGGCTAGGATTGGTATTGGATTGAATTTCTGTTATTCTATTTGCCACAAAGGTTTTATGATTTTGTGGTTTTCCTTTTATCCAACCTAATACTGCTGTAGAATCACTCCAGCAAAATGTCGTTATGTTATTGTTTATATCCAACGCATGTAAGACGTTTTGAAGCAGCCTTGATAGTAGCAGTGCGGCGTTTAGCTCTAACCTTGGAAGCGATATTGTCTGGTTTAACGGTGCAACTCTCGTTTTAGCAGCAATTAGTGTTGTTTTATTATTTATTTTGCTGTATACCACTGCAGCATACGCGTGATTAGATGCGTCACAGAAACCGTGTAATTCAATTTTGGCTTGGGTGGTGTAGTGTGTCCATCGATTAATTCTAATTTTCTCTAACTGTGGTAGTTCTAGTTTGTAGTTTGACCATCTCTCTTCAAATTTTGAATTAAGTTTTTCATCCCATCCTACGCCAGATGCCCATAAATCTTGAAACAAGATTTTCGCCTGAACTATCACGGGTGCTAACCATCCTAGCGGATCAAACAGCCTAGATGCTTCCGATAGAATTGTTTGTTTGGATATCGCTGGTTTAGTTCCCTGCAAAGACACTTTAAATTGAAACGTATCTGTTGCAGAGTTCCAGAGGAGTCCTAGAGTTTTTATTGCCTCGTCAAATTCTATCGTGTGTAAACCAGTTTCTTTAAGGCTCTCTGGAAGTTCTTGTAATATTGTCTTATTGTTGCTGACCCATTTTCTAAGGTTGAAACCTCTTAGTGAGAGAAGTTCTTGTAGCTCTCTCTGCGCAGCTTTTGCCTCTGTTATTGTGTTGGCCCCAGATAATAGATCATCCACATAGAAATCGTTTAATGCAAGTTTGGACCCAATCGGATATTTTGATGCTTCGTCTATGGCCAGTTGTTGTAGAGTTTTTGTGGCCAGATAGGATGCAGAGGCTGTTCCATAGGTAACTGTTTTTAATCTATAGGCTTTCATTGGCATATTTGGATTTGCTCGCCATAGAATTCGTTGAAAGTCTTGATCTTGGCTAGTTACTTGTATTTGCCTGAACATTTTCTCAATGTCCGATGCAATAACATAACGATGTTTCTTCCATCTGATCAATATTGTTGTTAAATTGTCTTGTAAGGTTGGGCCTACCCGCATCATTTCGTTTATAGAAGTGCCCGTTGTTGTTTTGCAGGAAGCATCGAATACTACTCTTAATTTCGTCGTTGTGCTATCTTCTTTTAAAACTGCGTGATGTGGCATGTAGTATACTCGGGAAGGATCCGTGCCGGAATCATTTTTAATTAGTTCCATATGATTGAGCTGGATATACTCGTTGATGAACTTGTGATATTCTCTTTTAAGGTTGTCATCTTTCATGAATCTTTTTTCGATTTGAACCAATCTTGCTGCTGCTTTGCTTTTAGATTCTCCTAATCCCACTTCTTTTAGTTTGTCATTTTTGAGTGGTATATGAACCTCATAGCGCCCATTTTTCAATCTCTTGTGTGTGTTTTTATAATGATCTTCACACTCCACTTCATCCGTAGTTAGGGTTCGCTTTGGATGTAGTTCTTCATATTCCCAAAGGCGCTTGAGTTGGTTATCAATATCTGCTAAAGTAACATGGCTACTTAGTCGAGCGGTTGGTATGTTGCTCGCCTGAGTTAGACGGCCCGATATTATCCATCCTATTTGTGAATTTTGAGCAATACACTTGTGTTGTGGATCCCTTTTTATGCCTTCTAACATTATCTCTCCATAAATATCAGCACCTATTAAAATATCAATAGGTCCGGGAGTATCGAAGGTAGGATCGGCTAGAATTATTTCCCGTTGTAGATTTTCATCCAAACCCAAGATGTTCTTGTCTGGAAGTGGTTTTGTTATGGTTCTCAAAACCAAAGCATTGGTTTGTATGTTAAAAATTGATGGGAATCTAGGACTTATATCGATTGTAATCTGTTGGTGTGATTTTCCTTTTGTTGTTGTTATTCCGGAAATTTCGGCTAGAACCCTTGTTCTTGGCAAACCTAATTGTTGTGCAGCTTGCTCTGTGATAAACGTGGCCTGTGATCCTGGATCGATCAGTGCCCGTAGAATGTTGGAACAACCGTAAATATTCTGTACTCTTACTAGAGCTGTAGCTAGTAGAACTGGGTCGCAATCTTTGTCGAATGTTGATACGTTCAATTTTGCATAATTGTTCTCTCGTTCCCGATTATTTACGTGTAGCAAGGTGTGATGCTTGCCCTGGCAGAAAGAACATGTTGTGTTGTTCTTACAGCCTGTTGTCGTATGATTTTGGCCAAGACAGTTTCTGCACAAAGTGTGTAGCATGACCATTTGATTTCTTTCGGAGGTGGTCATGGTTTTAAGACGCGGGCATATGTCGACTCTGTGGTTTTTCTGACAGCATATGCAAATATGATTCGGTTGAGTAGCCGCTAAGAAGGCGCGTCTTAATGGTTGAGCTTGAAACCTCGTTTGTTGAGGTGGTATTTGTTTGGTGGGACCAACTGATTCTAGAGATTAAAAACGCCTCTCTAGAAACTTCAAGAATTGGCTTGTTTCTTGAAATTCTCTTGGGTTTTCCAGTGAGCTTTCGTATAGACGTCGTGATTCGGCATCTAATTTCTTTAGTAAGGTGAAAGTGATGAAAGAGCTCCACGTTTCAATTCTGATCCCCATATTTCTGATGGCGTATAAACACTCTGTTGTTATGTCGTGTAATCCTTTTATTGCTGCTGCCGATTCCGTGGTGCAAGCTTGTTGGTTCAGCAAAGTGTTCAGAAGGTTGGAAACGAGCAATCTTTTGTTGTTGTATCGATTTTCTAAAATTGCCCAAGCTGCATCGTAGTTCTCTCCAGTGGTTTCTAGATGGCTCAATAATCTCCCAGCTGATCCTTGTACATGACCTTTGAGGTAGTTCATTTTATGTGTATTGGTAAGTTGACTGTTGTCATGAACTAGCCGTTTGAATGTATCTGCGAAACTTGCCCACTTCATGCACTCCCCATGGAAGTGTGGGATTTCTATTCGTGGTAGACGAATTTCCAATGATTTCGCTGTGGACGGTTGTTGATCATCCTCTAATAACGTTGTTATTGTTATTACGATACTTTCGTATTTGTTGTATAGACTTTCGTAGTGTTGGTCTACGAAATAATCTAAGTTAGCTTCTTGTTCTTCCGAAGCTTCCATGCAGATCTGTTCATGCAGATCCATGATTTGCATCATTGCCCTTTCCATCGTTTTTAATTTATGATTGAGGACGGCTCTGGACTTGTTGTTGCTTGCCAATACGTCCTTAGCCGCACGAATTTCTCGATATAAATTTCGCATTTTAATGTTCTGTTGTTTCAATTGCTGGATCATTTTCGTGGGCTGATTTTGTTGACCTTTATTTTCTGATTCATCTCTTGTTGATTCGGATGATTGGCCAGTGGATTTTTCAAATGGTGGAACTTCATTGCCCTGGTCGTTCTTGTTTGACCCCTCAGACTTGTCGAAGTTAAATTTAAGACTTGATTCTGGAGTTGGTGTTGATGGCAAGGATGATTGATTGAGACGGTGCCGCATGTCATCAATATACTTTGTATAGGTGTCACATACTGTCTGTCTATCTTTGTAGTATTGGTGAGTTGCTTCTAATGGAGGTTTCAAATTCCTCACTTCGTTGTCACCGTCTACGTACTCATTGTACAACTTTTTTAGATTCGCTATTCTGGCCTCAAGGTACCTCTTCGTTTTTCGCTCTGCACTGTCTTTTTTATAGTTCGAGATAAATTGTGTTATCTCGGTTGCCTTTGCTAGTTGATTCTGCAATAGACCCTCCATTTTTGCTTATCAGTGAATATGGCGCGGGTCACGTTGGTGATGAACCCGAAACGAGTTTGTGTTGCGCTGTGCAGCTTGATGGTTGCCGGTTGTAGTTCGGCGTCGACTGTAGACTGTTTCTGCCTGTTGTTGATCGGCGTGGACTGTATTATCTGCCTGTTGTTATTCGGCGTGGACTGTATTTTGTGCTAGTACTTTTAATGGCCTCGAAGGACCAATGTTAAATCCAGTTATTATTTGGATTTAATTAATGTTAAATCCAGTTATTATTTGAATTTAGTTATTGGAGAGTATTTGAGGTTACCACGGGTGAGGCCTCAAATACTCTAAGAACGAAACTGAATGTTTAAGTAAACTGAACAGAATGAATTTATTTAGAAAAATTTCTTGATTTCATACAAATTTTTGTCGTAGATTATACTAACAACAATTTACATTGATTACACTAATAACAAAATTTACTTAATTCTATTCACATAAAGTACAACGCTAGGAAAAAATATGTGTCTTATTACATTGTAGTGCGACATAGATAAAATAAAATTTTGTATATTCATTTAAAATGCACAAATGCATTGCTAGCAAAATTAGTGTCGATTAGTTTTGAGTTATAAATTTAGTTTTTCGTGCGATGTAAAAAAATACCGGAAATGACTTTATACTGTTCAACCATGAGTTGAACAAATGTGTATATTGGTGCAAATCACAAAAACTATGTTTAATTCAGCGAACGAGGCGCGAGAAAATAAGAACGCAGATGAATTGAATTGTTGTTGTCTGTTATTGCCAAGACAATTTCCTCAAACTGTGTGTGTGCATCTGGAATGAACCAAACATGATATAAAAATATTAGTCTCGTCCATAGCTAAGAGTTTATAGTGTTTTCTGGAGCTGATATATTGAAATTGTACCACCGTGGCACTATTCTGGCTTTCCATGTGCGAATAGGGAATTGTGAAAATATTTGCATAACATTTTTGTCTAAGTTATATTTTCTGACCTACTGAGGGAATAAGATTGGTATAAATAACTTTGAGATAAAGTTAAATGGGAAAACATATTCCCTATAAAAATTTTGGGGAGTTTCCCAATTAACTTTGTTTTGAAATTTTTTGCACTAAACTTAATCAGAAAAAAAAATTTGGACAAAAATGCAATGAAAATATTTTTCCCGATTCCCTATTTCGTGTCAAAGCTAGACAAGTGCCATATAGGTATGAACTATTATAAAAAAGTTTCCCCTTCATTTTGAGACAGTGTACATTTTATTTTTATTTTCAATATTTTTATTTATTTTACGATCGAGTTTGCAAAGGCCAACGGAATCTTATTCGAATCGAATTCAACAATATTATGAATATGAAAACGAAAAATATTCTCAAACAGAGTCCCAGCATTCAGGATTGATAGCCGCTCCAAGAAAAAGGATGACTGCGGCAAGACTTTGTGTCAACTACCGCATAAGTGAAACGAACGGCTATAATCCGGCTATCGATACTCATCGACGGTGTCGATACTGTTTTGGGAGTACGTTTACTTAACTTTCACGCTGCAAGGTTCTGTTTGTTACTTTTAATTAGCGTTATGATATTGAAGTTGAATTGTTACATTGAATAAAACACCGTAAAATTGTACAATGTTATTATCTTAATCCAACTGATTAAAAAATCGATTACATAGAATTTCTGCCATTGATATCAATTTATAATATGAAATAGACGAGTACAACATGTATTGTAAAATACTTTCCTTACAATCTTTATGCCTCTAAAGTTTGAATATACATTCAAATATTTTTTTTTTGTACTAGCTTTATCCTTGCTGGTAATTAGTTATGGTCGTATAATGGCTGTTCATTTTCTCATCGTTATAAAATATTAAACGAATATTTCCTTTATTATTTAAATAAAAATTTACAAAATCATTAAAATGCTTATAATTATTTATCATTAGAGTATTTATTGTAAACTTTTTTTTTTTGCTATCAAATTCAAAATTGAGTTTGAATATTGAATGCGATAATATTATAAAGAATTCGTTTCTAAAGCAAATCGATTCGATAAGTTTTATGTAAAATCCGTATTATTTATTGTAAAATTAAAAAAAAAAATAATTAAAACTAATTATTTTGTATGTACGAGCATAATAGTGCTGTGCTATAAATTATAGTTGTTTTTGAAATCAATACCAGATTTTTTTTTATTGTTTATATTTAAACGAACTAATTTAATGCATTAAAAGTAGAAAATAATTAATTTGCTTGCTGGTGAAATTGAAAGAGGTATAAACAATTAAGAAACTGAATCCAGGTACAATAAGCAATTCCTATCTAGATATAGCTTTGATTTTGACGTTAAATTAATTGTCTGTACAGTATTGGGGAGAAGTGCTTTTATAAGTTATCATTGTAGTGGATATTATCCATTCTAATTTTAATGGAACACTAAAATTAATAAAAATCTATTAATCGAAATTTTTTCTACACCACCAAAGTTACTTATTTTTAGTTTTTCTATTTTTATTTATGTATACATTTTCATAGTGGTCTGTTGTACAACGCACTCATAAAACTTTTGTAGTGTTACCAATTTATTTACGAATCGGTAAAACTTTTAATAATCCTTGATGAATAATACATTTGATAGCAGTAATATAGATTTAATAAATCGACAAAGTCTTACAGCGTAATTTATGATTTTATTGTTTTATAAATTGTTTGTGTATATAGTATGTAATTAAGTTATTACTATAAAGTAATCAGAAATATAGTAAATTCCTTACATGATGTTTTATGAAGCAAGCAAAACAAGGAAGCCTCAATAGCGAATATAAAAATGTACATCATCCTAACATAAATCAGCTGGCAGAAGGTTCATGCAAAACATCATGATAGTTGCTATGATATAAAAATCAATTGCCATGCGTTAGTCTCTCGAAAACTCGAGAATGACTCAACCGATTTGGATAATTCTCTTTTTGGTTTGTTTAATGTTTTTAGCGAGACTCGATTACTTTTGGCACACGAGGATTCTAGTATTGTAAAGTTCTCAATGAAGAATAAAAAAGTAATTTTGACAGATTTGGGTCGTGTGTCGTTTTATAGTGTCCTTTACAATACAATGCCTAAAGCTTACATAAGTCGTTGCAGCCAATAAAGTACGCGGCGGGCTACGTCACGTGCGAAATGTACTAATGACCAGCGCGTGACGAATAGATTCAGAATGCAACAAGTTGGTACAGATTAGAGCATTCTGTTATTCGACATTTTGTGTTATCAGAATATCAAATAACTGTTTCTTTAAATATCCGAATATTCGCTTAATATTCGAATAGTAAAAGAAGTAATAAGAACTATGCATAATCTGTAATAAAATAAAAAAACATACAGGTTTCGTTTAACAAATTGTACGGATTTGCTATTGAACTTTCAGTGCGAACGCACCTTCTTAAACAAATAAGCAAAATGTCAGTTTCAATACATTCAGTAAAGACAAGTACAGGAACTACCAACGTTTACAAATAATTAAAATTTATTATAAACATTCTGAATCGGTGACAGCAACTTCAAGAGTGGTAATTCTAATTTTTGGTCGTAATTATTGTCCCAGTAGACAAGCAATTCAGAATATTGCTGCCGTTCAAGTGTCCATCGCTAACAAATCAAAACAGTCAATTCCTCGGCGTTCTCAAGAATTGGGCATCCCTCGGATCACACTTTGGCGAATTTAGAGCCACTCGGCGACGTACGTTCTCGGATTGGACTCTAGAAATGTTGTAAGAAGATATCCAATTTCATCGCAAAATCATCTTCAGTGATGAAGTGCATTTTTGGCTAAACGGCTTCGTCAACAAACATAATATGCGTTATTTGTCAGGTGAAAACGCTCGATGGTTGAGGAGACGTGCAGTCTATTAGTGTTTATCTTCTGCTAAAGTTTTCGCGGCTGTTTTCGTTGCGTAATCAAAATTTTCACTCGATCATGGTATAGTTCCAGCAGAGACAACCAAAAAAGAGATATTTCATCCTATGTAAACGTAAAAATTTAAACTGCATGTTTTTTTTTTCTAAATACCACGATGACATCTACCATCTCTAGATACCACGATGACATTGGAATTATCAGAAATAAATTTTGTTATAATTTTTTTTGTTCAAATGAAAAATCTCTTTTGATTGTCTGTGGTTCCAGTTTCAAGATATACAAATAAGCTGGTTAAGTTTTTGTCTCTTCTCTGATCGATTATTTTCTTAATTACGTCGAGTAAAATTTTATTTAAATCAGTGTTGATTTCCGTTAGATGGTTATTATAAATGTATAAACGGCCTCGGCTATCACAAGTGTTGAATCTTCTTTGACTGTAATTTCAAGGGGAGTCATACTTCAAGTAATTTTTGTAAATAAATAGTTTTCCTTTCATTGACAATTTCATAACCTAGATCAACTAGTGCTTGATTAACGCAATATTGGAGGCGGAAAACTTTTGGCACCATCGTAGCTATCGAATTCCATCGTGTTTTCATGTCGATAAGAATGCCAAGTTTTTTATTTTTCTGCTCGATTACATATTTTTGAAGTTCAATATTTTATGCTCGAGACTTATTCTTCGTACCTTTTTTATAATAGAAGAAATATCCACGCTGGGCTCCAGTGGACAGGATTCTTCCGTAGATCAAAGAAAATTATAATTATCATTCTAGAATGGAAAGTTTGTGTCAAGATAAATTGACTATGTGTCAATGATATTATCATCTCCGTTAGGGAAATCATCTTCGATTGCACTATATTCCGATTCGCTGTCAAATATGTACAAATAAAATACAAAGTACAGTTGGTGCACAAGTTATAAATTGCAGGGCTGAGCATAATATTGAAATTTCGAAGTCCAAAAAGGAATGAAGGGATGGACAACAAAATATTTTGGGAGATAAAAAATATTCGCATATTCGCTTATAAATATTTTTAATATTATTCGCTTAATATTATTCGGATTTGAATGCTCTAGTACACATCAAACACAACGTCGATTTGGAAATCGATTACAGTGCGGACAGATCAGTAACGATTGGAGAAATGTCAGGTTTTTGTCTACATTGTAAGGTGTTGAAATTCAGCGGTGAAATTCCTCGATTTTCTTGCGTAGGTAGAAAGTGAAATTGCCACAATTGGTGCTGCCGCCAGAGTCAGTACGCTCATTGATTTCTGGAACAAGATCTGATTCTGCTCATTTCCTGGCCAACATCTAAAAATTAAACAGTTGCTTTCAAATGACAATGCAATGGATGGATAAGGACTATCAATTCTTACAAATATATTTGCAATTCGGATGCTAAAGTTTGTAACGCAGCGCTGTCCACCACTGGGTTTCAACATTCAGCAAATACAGTACTCGAAGTAGTTACGTAATTGATTGTCGTACAATACATCTACACGAATGCATATCGTGTGCTTATATATAAAAAATTCGGTTTTGGTTGTTTTTGGTTATCAATTTGAGGTGGTCAGTAATTTTTTTTTGAAAAAGTTAGTCAATCCTTTAATTGTAGATCAGTCGGATCCACCTAATTAAAATTATATTATCGGTCATTATAAACTTTAAAATTTTA
Organism: Nephrotoma appendiculata; assembly: GCA_947310385.1. Taxonomy (NCBI): domain Eukaryota; kingdom Metazoa; phylum Arthropoda; class Insecta; order Diptera; family Tipulidae; genus Nephrotoma; species Nephrotoma appendiculata. Next base: position 17,707 of record CAMZJQ010000394.1, on the reverse strand, counting down.
TATTAAAATGTTATGTTGTATTTAATAAGATAAACGATTCAAATTATTTAAACTTAAAATTGATAGTTCGTACGAAACCAATATGGTATTTTTAGTGATCAGTTTTTTTATATTTTTCTTGTGTACGGGACCAGATACCGCTAAGTTCTCCTAATATAAATGAAATTGTGGCTGTGTATAATCCCAAAACTGTGATCATACACTATTCGTAAATTGGGAAAAATGTGGTCGCAAGGATATTTTTAAAATTAAGCGACAGTTATCAGTGTGTGCCTCATGTGATAAACTTTGTAAATGAGGGCTAAAAGCACTCTTTCTTTTAATTCATGTGGAACTAGTTGCTACCTTTTTGAAGCATTCTGATTGTTTGTATAGGTTTTGCAAGAGTTGATCGATCAACATTTAATGGTACAGCCAATTCGGATTGTGTTTGAGAAGAATCTACAGCCAATAATGTTTCCGCTGAATTGGAAATCTTAAATTTTTTTGGATGGTTTCCAATGCTTTTTGTCTTCAATGCAAAAATCATCATTTTTAAATCGTCGAAACTATTCTTTGCACGTTATATTCGATGGAATATGCTCACCGTAAATGTGTTTTTCTGTGCCTGATTTAATTTGCGTTACCCAGGTAGCACCACGGGGAGGAAAAATCAGGGCTTTGCTACCCACTTATAACTAAAACTTAACTAATAATTAAAATAAATACTTCACATATATAAAAAAAAACATAAAAGAAAGTAAAAGAAAATATTAATTCAGTATCGTATTTTATACAAAATACTTTAATTTTGGTATCTTTATGATTTCAAGTGTTTTTGAGTCTTACGACTGTTCCAATTTTCTGTAAACTATTATTTGTGGTCGAATTTTGGTTGCATTAGGGCTTCGGATTTTTGGTACGTAAGTGCATAAGTCATCATACTTCTCCCACACATTATTTCTCAAGCCAAAACAAACGTAATGACATTCAGATGCCTTAGGATATTTAGACAGCGGACCATCGTGACTAAAACTGATGCTACTTGATATTCTTCGTTTTCAATTTTTATGCGAGCGGATATTTCTGACAATTTGACATAAGTTTCTTTAATTGTTTCTGCATATATACAAACTATTTCTTCATATGTTTTGGTTGAAAGATGCATTGGCTGAAAACAGTTATGGCACTTTTTTTGTGGAATTTCCTGGAAACATGACTCAACTTTTGAAATTCCTAACGTCTCATATAAGTCTAGATAAATTATCGGTCTGTGTTCTTGTTCTGTATTGGAACAGTTTTTATTTGAGCATTTTAATGTTGCATAAATACTTGGGAAGTTAGCAAATATATCCTTAGAAACAGTGAAGATTTCCGTTGTGCAATCCGATCTAAATCCGGATGTTTGAGCTAACATTTCCTTACGAATTTTGTATACTTTATCCATATCGTTATTAAGTAAGGATCCTAACAAATTTTTAATTTGGCTGTGTTCTAAATTTTCTAAAAAACTATTTTGATGGTTTATTGACAATGCTATGGCTTGTAAAACAGAATCAATAGCACAAGTATATTCTTGTAAAAACTACACGTGTGAAGAGCATTTCGAATTAATGGCAGCCCAACATTTATGGCTGATTTAACAATTGATCTAGGTTTTATCGATTTAGGATTTCGAGGTGTTTCATTTAAATTTTGACTTAACATTTTTAAAGCGGCAACGTCAGGTTCATTGGATTTATTAATCGATTTCGCAATGGCGAAATCAAAGCTGCTTTTTTTCTTTATACAGGTTATAGGGGATGAATATGGATTTTTTCTTTTCCATACTGAAGAGCTCTGTTGTACATTCAATAGGCTTTGGTCACTCTGTTCATCTGAGTTTATTCTAGAAAGATTATCTGATTTACCTTTAGATAATTTAGGAACCGAAAAATATTTTCCTTATAAATTGTTTTATTTCGCATATTTAATTCTCGCACAAACCGACTGTTGAGTTCAACATCAACAGGGCATCGATCTGCACAAATATTATAATTGTAATGTAATATGTATATAAGTAAGCATGCTTGTAGCATACATAATGTATAAGCTTACTCATCAAATTATCGTGTGAATTGTCTAGTGACATATAATACATCATTTTTTGCACTAACATAAATTGTAATGATAAGCACTTATTTTTGTATATAAAGAACTAAATTCTCAATAATAAAGCAGAACGAAATTATATCAGTAACGTTTTAGTTTTGTTTTCAAAAATAATTTTAATTCATAAATAGTGAGCCCTCACCAGCGGTAAGCTCGCTATCATTTGAAATTAAACATTGGTCCTTCGAGCCATTAAAACAACCGGCATCGCTAAGTTAAACGCGATAAGTTTACATTAAAAACAGTAAACAAACGAAAACTTAAGAATAACAACAAATCTGAAGTTAAGTTAAGACACCTGTACACATCAAAATAACAACAAAAATGGAAACCATACTCCAGCAACAAGATGAAGCAGGTGACAAAATCGTCCAAATGGAAACAAACTACCGCAAAGACGGGGAGGATAGGAAAACGAAGATATATTTGGAAAAAAGGTTGGCAACTCTAAAGGCGATTTATAACGACTACGTCGATAATGATACGAAAATCTTGAACATGACCCCACCTCTAGAAAAGGGCCATGCATATCTAGAAAGACGGAAGAAAGTCACAGACGCATACCAAAAATTAATAACGGATATGCGTGAACGCCTAAATAACGCATCAACGAGTTCAACAGGGCAAACTGCGCAGCAAGAAACTAGTTCAAAAGAAATCAACAACAAAAAGTTATTCAAACGGCAAGATGTCCTCATGCGCCAAATGTATCAAAAATTGGCGTCAGTCAATCATTCATTGGAGACTAACAACATATCCAAGGAATACATAAATATAAAATTAAAACAACTAGAAAAAGACATCCAAGAAGTAGCAAACCAACACACTGCAATCTTAATAGAAACAGAAGAAGACGAGCAAACGTCTGACTACTTCAAAAAAGATTATTTTGGCCAGCTACAAGAAAAAGTAGAAACCACAATGATCGAGTTACAACGATTTCACGGCGATAATATAACTACGGCAGAATCAGTCCAGATGAAACTGCCAAAAATAGAACTACCAAACTTTTACGGTGAATATGACCGATGGGAAACATTTAACGATATATTCACTGAAATGATTCATCAAAACAACAAAATATCTGACACGGTAAAGATGACATATTTAAAATCACACCTACAAAAAGGAGCAGCTCAACTCATAAGTCATCTAACAACAACAGGTGACAATTACCAAACAGCCTGGAGCATAATACAAAATAGATATAACAACGCGAGATTACTCGCCAACCATCAATTCAGTGCGTTATTATCACTAACAACAATTCAAATGGTGTCCGCACAAGCGGTAAGGAACTTGCACGATACAGCAAAAGAAATTCTGCATAACATAAATCGGCTCAACATAAGTTAATCTTTTGAAGCATTCGTAAGCTTCATATTAATGAAAAAACTGGACCCAGAATCCATCAGGCTCTATGAATCATCCATAGATAAACCCAGAGATATTCCACAACTAGAAGAAGTTTTCAAATTCCTTGAAAAAAGATTTCAATCACTGGAAGCCATGGACAGCAACAAACAAACGACAAGCCGACCACAGTATATACCACCGCTAAAACGGGCCTATACAACCACAGCAAGCAGAACATGTTGGGTAAATAGTTGCAAGGAACGACACAACTTGGATCAATGTCAACAGTTCAAAAGTATGTCAACATTAGATAGATCAAGGCTAATAAATGCAGCAAGCCTTTGTGTACGTTGCCTAAACCATCACCAAAGTAAATATTGTCAGTCAGAACCATGCGTCGTATGTAAAGGGTCACATAACACCCTACTACACTGCAATAACGCATTATCAAATGGCGGAACTGGAGTTAAAAACGCGAAAACCCTTATAGTAAATCAACAGGGACAAGTTTTGTTACCAACCGCAGTAGTTAAAGCCATAACTTGCACGGGAAATCAGATCTTGCTAAGAGCATTAGTAGATCCTGGATCACAGGTGACATTAATCTCATCAAAAGCCGCTAACCTACTCAACCTTAAGAAGAAGAGGGTCAACGTTTCTATCTCCGGTATAGGAGGAGGGAAAGCAGGTGATTGTAAACATACAATCAATATACAAATCTTGCCAAGATTCGAAACCGATTTTCAACTAAATATCGAAGCGTTGATATTTGATAAACTCAACCAACAGTTACCGGAGGTGGATTTTGATGCAAGATGTTGGACCCATCTCAAACAAATACAACTCGCCGATCCTAATTATAACAAGTCACAACCAATTGATCTCATACTTGGTGCCGACTATTATCCAGCAATCATAAACAACAACATCATAAAAGGAAGTGAATTAGAACCAATGGCACAACAAACTGAAATCGGATGGATAATAATAGGCAGCAGAGGCGGCACCAGAACAAACCAGCCAACAACAATGATAGCTACTAAAGGCATAGAAGATCAATTGAAATTACTCATAGGGGTAGATTCGATACCAGAAAACAGAATTAATACGGAAGAGGAAGACATGGTTGAACAACATTTCCAGTTAACCTCAGGAAAGGGATCAGATGGAAGATATGTGGTAAGAATTCCATTCAAGGATAACCATATCAAATTAGGAGAATCCAAGAAAAAAGCCGCTGCCAGGCTAATACAAATTGAAAATCGGTTCAAGAGAGATCCGTCTTTCAAACAGTTATATCATCAATTTATGCAGGAATACATAAATCTAAAGCACATGGAACTTGTGCAGGAAGAGGTTGAAGATCACAATACAGCAAGTAACACCTATTACATACCGCATCATGGTGTAATCAAACAGGATAGCACCACTACAAAACTTAGAGTAGTGTTTGATGCTTCGGCTAAAACTACGACAGGAGTATCTTTAAACGATTGCATGATGAATGGTCCCAAATTACAAGATGACCTAACGGATATATTATTGCGATGGCGAAAATACAAAATCGTAATGACGGCGGACATAGAGAAAATGTATCGCCAAATCTGGATAAACGAACAAGACCAGAATTACCAACGAATATTATGGAGAACTCAACCGTCTAAACCAATAAGAACTTATAAACTCAAGACAGTCACATATGGGACAACAGCAGCCAGTTTCTTGGCGATAAGAACATTGAGACAGTTAGCTCTTGATGGAGCCAATGAGTATCCAATAGCAGCACACATCATATTGAAAGATTTTTATGTAGACGATTTGCTGACCGGATGCCACAATATAAGGGAGGCATGTCAATCAGTTCGCGAATTAAAATTGCTAACAGATCGAGGTGGATTTAACTTACGAAAATGGTTCTCTAACTCAAGTGAATTATTAAAACATATACCAAGAGAGCTGCACGGTAAGGGTAATATGGAAATCAAGTTAAACGATTGCATCAAGACCCTAGGCATTTTGTACGATCCACAAGAAGACAACTTTAAATTTGATGTTGCAAAACTTCAGTTATCCAGCAACCAAGCTACAAAGCGTTCATTATTATCCGAATCATCGAAACTATTTGATCCAGTTGGATGGCTCTCTCCACTAACAATTACAGCAAAAATTATGATGCAACAATTATGGCTAAGCGGAATAAAATGGGATGAACATCTACCAGAACATATCAACACAAAATGGATAAAATATAAGGCAGAATTAAGTGATATCAAAAACATAAAGATTCAAAGGTGGATCAATACAACTGAAAATACCGACATAGAGCTTCACGGTTTCGCTGATGCTTCGGAATACGCATATGCCGCTGCTATATACTGTCGAACAGTAAACGAAGATGGAACAATTACAACACAACTTTTAACATCGAAGACAAGAGTCGCTCCAACTAAAGTGAGGTTGTCAATTCCTCGACTAGAGCTAAGTGCAGCTTTATTATTATCAAAACTGCTCAAACACGTCCAAGAAGCCTTAAATCTAAACAACTGCAGGATGTATGCGTGGTCAGACTCAACCATTGCACTATGTTGGATCACAGGCGAGCCAAACAAATTTAAGGCATTCGTGGCAAACAGAATTTCTGCTATAAAATCCTTCATACCGACCACAACATGGCATCACGTAAAATCTGGCGACAACCCAGCTGATATAGCTTCACGAGGCATACCACCATCCGCATTAACAAACAACAAATTATGGTGGGAAGGACCGGACTTTCTGGGACAAAATATAACTAGTTGGAAGGAAATCTATAGTTCCTCACTTACTCATACACATCATCGTGAAGAATTAGAAGAAAAACATTCAAAACTAATGACAATAAGCAGAGAAGAGCACGTATTTAATGAATTATTTGAGCGATGTTCGATTTACAACAGATTAAAACGCATAGTTGCGTACTGTAAACGATTTATCAACAATGCCAAGCATGGCAACAATAATCATAAGCAGCTAACAGGTATAGAACTCCGGAATGCGGAAACAACAATTCTCAAGGCACTACAAAAGCAAGACTTTTCTAATGAAATTAGCTGTCTTAACCAGACTAAACAAATTAGCAAAAGAAGCAAGCTACTATCATTGAATCCAACTTTAGATTAAAATGGCTTGTTACGACTAAATGGACGACTTCAAAATTCAACATTATCAAGGTCCAGCAAAAACCCCATCATCCTGGATAAACACAACCTTGTAACACAAAGAATTATAGAAAATGCTCATGTCAGTACCTTACATGGGGGTGCTCAACTAACATTATCGCATTTGAGAAATAAATATTGGATTATTGACGGTAAACGTGCCGTACGTCGAGTAATTCAAAAATGCATTATTTGCTTTCGTAACAAAAAGCATCTTGCACAACAACAAATGGGAAACTTACCATCTGCTAGAGTACGGCCGGGAAGACCGTTTGCAAAAACGGGTATCGATTATGCTGGCCCCATTCAAGTGAGAACAACCAAGGGAAGAGGTCACAAAACTCACAAAGGTTACATTGCACTGTTCATCTGCATGGTAACAAAAGCTATACATATTGAAATTGTAAGCGATTTAACAACCGAATCATTTATTGCTGCTTACAAGCGATTTACATCCAGGAGAGGATTATGCACGGATATCTACTCTGACAATGGGACATACTTTGTTGGAGCGAACAAGGTAATGTTAAAAGAACACCATCGCGCAATAACCACATTACCGGACGAGATCGCCACTATGATAGCCAACGACGAAACCAATTAGCATTTCATACCGCCCATGACACCCCATTTCGGTGGCATATGGGAAGCGGGCATTAAATCTATCAAGTTCCATTTAAAACGAATCATAGGAGAAGCAACCCTCACCTTTGAGGAGCTTTACACAGTAGTTACACAAATCGAGGCGTGTCTAAATTCTCGACCGCTAACTCCACTGACCAATAATCCAACAGATTTATCAGCTTTAACACCAGGACATTTTTTGATAGGTGATTCTCTCAAGTCACTGCCGGTCGCTGATACAGATAACATCTCTTTAAAAACAAGATGGCACCTTGTTGAGAAAATGGTACAAGGCTTTTGGAAAAGATGGTCCTGTGAATATCTCCATCAATTACAACAACGAACTAAATGGAAACGTAGCCAATCGAACCTAAAAATCAACGACTTGGTGTTACTAAAGGATGACCAACAACCAACCACACGTTGGAAACTAGGGCGAATTATCGAGACACATGCCGGAAGCGATGATTTAGTTAGAGTAGCTACAGTGAAATGCGAGAACAATATCTTCAAGCGGCCAATTGTGAAATTGTGCAAACTACCAATTGAGGAAAATTTAAAGGATCTAATGCCCATGAAAGCCAACAAGAGTGAAGAGGAGAAGGAGTCGCAAATATCAAAGAAATCCGAAAGGTTTCTGCGGCAGCAACCTCATCGACAAGTGAAAAACCAGAGCAAATTGAAACATCTGATGCTTGCGACGTTGTCCATATGTTGCATTTTGGGACTTGCTCAGGCCAATATAGACATTACTCCATTCAACCATTCTACAGGCATACACTTTGAATCAATAGGCAGACTCGAGGTAGTAGCCATGAAATGGTCACTAATAATCTATTATAATATGAGTAATTACTGGGAGGAAATTGAAGCATTCAAGACCGCGCAAAGTCAACTGAAGAAGTCCTGCATAGACGTTGTCGAAATAAATTGCGAATTAATTCTTCAACAAATTCAATGGCAGTTCAATAATTTGGAAGCAGATAATGAATTATTATTAGCCAGCAACAAGGAAGTGCGCAGACCAAAACGAGGTTTAGGCGACACAATAGGCGTTGTGTTAGGCGACATGTTTGGGATTCTTACAGAGCGTGAAGCAAGAGAATATGAAAGTCAATTTGAAGCCATAAACGATGATCAGCATCAATTAGAGGCACTGATAAGGAATCATACCACAATAATAGACAACACAGTTAAGCTAATAAAGCACAACTCAATTCTTACTATGAAATCATTAAACAAACTGATAAATGATCATGGAATGCTAAAGGCTGAACTAGAACAATTGAACGAGTACTTCATACGAGAAAAGCAAATTCGTTTAATATTAACTTCAAGCATTGAATTGATATTAATATTGAAAAATTTGGAGGACACGCAACAAGCCTTACTTGACGTAATCCATAATGCACACAAGAACATTTTGCATCCTTCATTACTCTCCCCGGCTCAATTGGATCAAGAGCTGGAAATTATTAAAAGACATATACCATCAACGATCACCATACCTGGGCATGGCATTCCGGATCTTCTTCACATATATCATAGCATGAAGATACGCAGTAGAGTAACTCCAAGGAACATTATAGTAGAACTCACCATTCCATTATCATTTACGCGGGAGTACACCCTGTTAGCCGTTTTTCCAGTGCCTAATATCGAACACAGGAATTCGCAGTCTTACATCGATACCAAGGCAGAATTTTTAGCAATAGATGCTCACCGGGAACAGCTCGCATTAATGACTAGAGAGCAAGTAAAAAATTGTCAATCATTTCAAGGAAGAAGATTTTTGTGTGAAATATCGCCAATATATAACATCATGAGCAGCCAAGCTCAGTGCGAGGTGGCAATCTTACAACGGAAGAGGAATCTTGAGGAATTATGTTCCATCGGAACCGTAAATGCATCAAATCACTGGATAAAACTTAATGCCAACAATCAGTGGGTATATGCCATTCACAATGAAACAACAATCGATGTAATATGCGGTCATGAAAGCAAATCGTATAACCTTCAAGGATCAGGCATAGTAAAAATCAAAGCTGGTTGTGTGCTACGGGATGCAAATTTTTATATCGTCGCAATCGGATCCTATTCTAACCATTTGGAAAAGGGATTCAATAGATCGGTTAATACGTTAGCTGAATCTATTCACTTAAAGAAGTTCATCACCCGGATCAAAGATAGCCCAGTCCGACATAATCATCCACAGTATGTAACGCTTCAAGATACCAACAAATTGGAACAAGAGATAAAGACGCTCGAAAATATGAAGATCCAACTACATGAGGGAAAGAATCATCATATCCACCATTATACCATGACTCATGTCATTTCTGGAATCCTTTTAGTTTTAGGTGTCATTTGGGGCATCAAATATTTAAGACAAAGACGAGCGAATCCTCGCCGACCACCTACGCCACTTCAACGTGCAGAAGCCTAATCATCCCAAGTAGGCGGCCCGGAATATGTTGAGTTCAACATCAACAGGGCATCGATCTGCACAAATATTATAATTGTAATGTAATATGTATATAAGTAAGCATGCTTGTAGCATACATAATGTATAAGCTTACTCATCAAATTATCGTGTGAATTGTCTAGTGACATATAATACATCATTTTTTGCACTAACATAAATTGTAATGATAAGCACTTATTTTTGTATATAAAGAACTAAATTCTCAATAATAAAGCAGAACGAAATTATATCAGTAACGTTTTAGTTTTGTTTTCAAAAATAATTTTAATTCATAAATAGTGAGCCCTCACCAGCGGTAAGCTCGCTATCATTTGAAATTAAACACCGACCATTTTTTAACGGCATTTTCCCTAATTGTTAAGTACGATTTGTGGCCGAAAATCTTTGTTTTAGAGTCGCGAAATAATTGCCTACATGCCCATTACTAAAACGTTTTCCATTATGAAGAATTCCAGTAAACACACTCAGAAAAAAAATATGATAAATACATGATTGCATTTACCATATAATAATAATAGAAATCATTATAAAATTATTGTGATATTCCCTATCATACAATAATAAGAAATACTATTTGTTTTATTATGTCAATCACTGAAAACGGAGCTTATTATTATTATGATACTTGTAATCATATTCATCTCCTATGATTAGGGTAATCAGAATGCATGATTAAATTTTGATTCGTTTAATAATTTTTAGTGTATATATAAAAATTCGCTATCTATATATATATATATATATATATATATATATATATATATATATATATATATATATATATATATATATATATATATATATATACAGTAAAACACTTCTGTAAAACGACCACCTTGGGTACCAGAGGAAAAATGGTCGTTTTGAGAGGTGGACGTATTCGGGAAAAAATTTTAAAAAAAAATATTCTAAAATATAACGACTATGTATTTATTTATTTTACAGCATACAATACATATATCACAAAAATAAATCATAAAGAAATTATAATTTGAAGAACAAATTTCAATTCATACTTAGTTAGGTTCAGGTTTCAGTGGTTGACACTTAGGCCATTTTTGGCCCATTTTGATACCACGCATTCACGCCACATCATTGAACCATTCCTCTATTCACCTACTCACATAACTACAGTAGTATACCATCTGCACATTGCAAGCTCCATGTCAACCATTGACATAGGACGGTGGGTCAGCGCTGAATTCTGTACTCAGCCAGAAGGTCTTAGTTGTGTTGATTAACATTACCGATTGTATTCGATGATGAAATTCGATTAGCATATAGCCTCTGATGGGTTTTGAACCCAACACCTCCCGGACCAAGTGCCGAAGGTTTAACCACTGCACCACTTGTCCGGTAATTCATACTTAACTAAATTTAATTAAATTAAAAAATTATTAATATATTTTTGTATTATTTTCGCGTGAAATAATCAATTAATAAATTCTGCTGAATGATTTCGTTTCCCAGTTTCCCAAAGCAAATGGCTCGGTTTCCATTGTCATTGTCCCAAGGTGGAGATACATCATCCAAGTCAATATTGGTATTGAAGTCGAGTTCTAAATAAACAAGGTTTTGCTAAAGATATTATGTTACTTTGAATATCCACTTTTTCAGAAAAGTTTATGGCAGTATGAAAACTTGACAGTATTCCGCGGACAGAGCGCGGATAATGTAGTTTAAAATTTTGGATGATGCCTTGGACAATTGTTGACTTATACTCGTAGTATTTGCAGGCAGAAATAATAATTTGATAGATTTGACGTGTAAGTTGGTTGAATGGCGATGCAGCCATGACTATATATAATTCTTCGTTTCTATTTGATCATTTTTTGATCAATAGATTGAGTGCGTTTTAACCGATTGGATATAATATATGTAGTAACATAATACAAAACAAATTGATTTTGTATTTTAATTAGAAAAAAAACAATAAATGTTGAAAAGTGGTCGTTTCGAAGAGTGTGATTGTTTCTTGATGTACTATTAAATCATGGTCGCGGTTGGGTTTGGGAGGTGGTCTTTTTAGAGAGAAGGTTTTACTTTAAATAAAAACGGTTTAATGATCAAGTGTATCGTACAGCAAGGGGGTCTTCTCTTAGAGGTGGTCGTTTGTGAAAGTTTTACTGTATCTATATATATAAAACAAAGTCGGGTTAGTTACACCATTTATAACTGAAGAACGGCTGGACCGATTTTTATGATCTTTCTTTTGTTGAGTTTGACTCCGTTCCGAATAGCATAATAACTATTAAAACATTGGAAAAATTCACCAACAAAAAAGTTATTTACCTTGCGAGAAATCATATCGTAATTAATATTAAAATAAACCATTTGTTGGATGTGCATGTGGTACATTATATTTTATATTTTTTGCTCATGTTATTTTTTTTTGTTTTTTTTTAGGCTAATTCCATGAATTGTTATGTGGTATTATATACCCTCCTGTAAGGTGGTGAGGTATAATAAGTGATAGAATATTTATAATTTGTGATGCACGATTTTAGTGTAAATATTTTTTTAATTGTTTTTCTTATTTCCAGTTGCAATCTAGTCGTAGTGTTTCAGTGATCTGACAATTTTCAACCAAATTAAGTATCAAAAATATTGATTTAGCGGACAAAAGAGTTAACTAAAGAGGTATGTAACTAAACCACTGCCAACATTCATGTTTTGCATTAAATACAAGTTTTATTATTATTGATGAACCAATCAAGGACGGAAACTCCAAAGTATTAACTTATTGTGGTTGCATTTTGGCACCGTTAAATATGCGTTGGATAAAGGTGGAAAATCAATTATACGTGTCTAATAACATTGTGTTTCAGTAAAAAAAATTCAATGTTTAATTAATTTTGTATATTTCAGGTTGTGATGGCTCATTTAGGTCAGCGCGATGGCCATAAAAAACTATAATACACTATGGAACCAGTGGCCCATGAATTAAAACATTTATTCGACTGTGATGTTGAATTTTTGCACGATTGCCTTATTTTTTTGGAAAATATTCTTTTCTATTTCTAAGAAGAAGGCCAATTGGTTGATGAGCAAGGTAAAAAAATAAAAGCGGATCCTACCAAAGCTAAATCATTTAGGGCAAGTTTATGTGTATGTGAATGATGCATTTGGTGCTGCGCATCGGATCACACTTCAATGAATACGTTGCATAATGCATTGGGACTGATAAAGTTGAAAAATCAATTGTACGTGTCCAATAATATTATACCACGGTGTTTACGAAAAGGAATTCAATGTTTAATTAGTTTTGTGTATTTCAGGTTTAAATTCATTCAAAAGATATCGTGTATTTCAACTTTATGCTAATAATGCATTTGGTATTGCACATCGGGCTCACAGTTCAATGATGAGGGAACGAGTTGAAACACGTGCTGCTGGCCCTTTGCTGAGCAAAGAATTGAAATATTTCTCATCCGCTTTGGAAAATCCTCTGTGCCTTTTTTGGCTATTTTAAGTGGTGCTAAAGTTGCCGACAAAATTCAGCTCATCGATAATCTTGTGAATAAGAGCAATGAGATGATTTTTGAGGGAAGAATGACATTCACGTTCCTTAAAGTTTTAAATAACATGGAAATTGGTGATTCACTATTTGATGCTAAAGGTTCTAAAATTGTGCAACAACTCGCAGATAAGGCACACATAAAAAATTTATGTTCAGTTACAATTGCATGCCGATTTGGACCAAAATCAAAAGGAGATTTCGCTGCACCAATTGCACGCGCTAAAATTATTGTTTGAAATAGAGCCCACAGGCGTTTTCGAGTTTTTAAATTTCTTAAAAGGTATAAAATCATTTGTGGATTCCCATTATTAGAGGCGGGGGCATTGCTTCATGTTGCACTGAAGCGAAAGTATAATGTAATGTTTAAGAACGTACATCACCACAGAATATATTCTGTGACATCACCATCAAATAAAGCGTTAAAATTTACACATTTCAAATTATTTTTGAATTCCTTAGTTCCAGCATGGAACCTTAATTTATTGTACTCAAAAATAAACGTTAAACCAAAACACTTGAAATTTTAAGTAGTATTTATTTAAAGTAAAAATATATTACCCATGTTATTTTGTTTCGATGTTTCTTGTTTCCATGTCGATCTACTATCTAGATTCTAAATTGATGATATGTAGCTTAACCGATAGACAGGGGGGTTTGATACGGAAGATGACATGAAATATTTACTGATTTCTGCTCATTCTCCTTAATTTTCCATTGGGAAAACTGTTTCGCTATTTCTACTTGACGTTTTTACGGATTTTCAAGGGTAAGTAATAATGGTGTATCAACATAATTTTCAAGGGTAGGTAAGATATCTGTAAATTTAATACAAAGTTGAAAATTTAAAGTTAGAGTAGTTAAATATTGAAATTTAACTCTAACTGTATAACCGGGGAATAGGCTGAATTTAGTCGGGGAACCTCGTTAAAGAAATGCATTGTAGCCTATCTCTGGGTAATGTTGAAAACGGCTTATGATAGGTAAGGGTTTTCGTCCATAGTACTCATCAGAACTCTAAAGTTCATCAGTCAGAGTTTTTGAATCTATTAAAATTCTTTTATAAATCATTGAACTGTTTAGTGTTCGACATCACTGCTACAATAAATTAAATGTACTATTATTATAGTTAGCTGGAACTCAAGGAGGGCCTACACTCAGTGGCACTATATTTCCATGGTACAAATCGGGGAGATATCCCAATTCGCAATTCCATCCTGCTGCTCTGGCAAATTGCATGAGCTTGAACCAGACAGGAAGAACAACTGACAAACATTCAAAGATCTATATTTTAGACAAACTGTATCCGACCTCGGTGGCAAAGTAATCAGCTACCTTCCTCCAGCGACCGGAGGTCCCGGGTATTCGATTCCCGGTGGTGACAAGGAAAAAATTTCACTTCTGGTTTACGATCAATGAATTCATCACTCATTATCCGAAATGAAAATATGATTATTAAACCTCATTTGAGACGGCCAAATCTTATGATGGGATATAGTGCCAGATAGAGAGGATCCAACCTGCTTCGAAAGCTGAAGAACTTGAAGCAAGGTGAATGCAGTCATCTGCGCTCTTTAAAGCAGCCGTCGCACAAATTTTTTTAAAGGTCTATTCGTAAACAATTTTTAAGACGCCTCGACACTATTGTTGAGAAGTCTAAAGAATCACGTATAGTCCTTCTTAAACAGTTTGGAGTGATGATGAATCACGGATGTCATTTCTGCTATGAAGAGTTCATTTGTGAAGTTCAATTTCACAAATTCCGGTTCAATCATAAATGTCAATGAGTAATAATTTAAAATTTTCTTAGAATTTTCTGCTTTCGTTTCTAAATAATTTCCGGTTTTGCTACAAAGGATTGGAATTTGCACTGGATCCATTGTTATATTTAATTTATACAGTAGACCTTCGTAGCATTTGCAGATGATACACCATTATTACCTACCCTTTAAATCCTTAAAAACCGTCAAGTAGAAATGAAATAGCGGAGCAGTTTTCTCAATGGAAAATTAAGGCAAATAGGCCGAAATCAGTAAATTTTCCATGTCATCCTCCGTAACAAATCTCTGTCTTCCAGTTAAGCTAAATAACATCAATTTAGAATCTAGATGGTAAATCGACATGGAAATAATTAACATATCTAAACCAAATAACATGGGTAATATATTTTTGATTTAAATAAATACTTAAAATTTCAAGTTTTTTGGTTTAACATTTATTTATCGAGTATAATAAATTAAGGTTCCATGCTGGAACTAAGGAATCCAAAATAATTTAAAATGTGTGACAAAACATGAAGCTGTGTCCCCGCCTCCAATATTGGGAATAACCCTCGCAGCAGTTGCTGCAACCACGCCATCCACGAAAACGCTTGAGGGCTTCATCCTAAACAACAATTTTAGAGCGTGCAGTTGGTGAGGCGAAAGCTTCTTTTGATTTTGGTCCAATATCAAGACCACCTAATGAGCCTGCTGGAATACCACCTTCGACGGCAGCAGTTCCTGCTTCCGCGTCTGCGGTAAATTTATTGCCAGTGACGAAATCGACAGACAACTAACTGTAACTGAACATTATTTTTCTTTGCCTTATCTGCGAGTTGTTGCACAATTTTTGAACTTTCAGCATCAAACAGTGAATCACCAATTTCCATGTAATTTAAAACTCCTCCCTTAAAAATCATCTCATTAACCTTATCCAAAAGATTACCGATGAGCTGAATTTTGTCGGCAACTTTTACACTACTCAAAATAGCCACAAAAGGCGCAGAGGATTATCCAAAGCGGATGATAAATATTTCAATTCAGTGCTCAGCAAAGGGCCGGCAGCACGTGTTTCAACTCGTTCCCTCATCATTGAACTGTGAGCCCGATGTGCAATATCAAATGCATTATTCACATAAACCTGAAATACACGATATCTTTGAATGAATTTAAACCTGAAATACACAAAACTAATTAAAAGTTGAATTCCTTTTCGTAAACACCGTGGTATAATATTATTGGACACGTACAATTGATTTTTCATCAGTATCCAATACGTATTTAACGGTTCCCAATGCAACCACAATATGTTGATTACCTTGGATTTGTCTATCCTTGATTGGCACATTGAAATCCTCTAATGAGCGTGTATCCAAAGCGTGTGAAAAATATTTCAATAATTTGCCCAGCAAAAGAGCGACATCACGTGTTAATCATTCTCACCACCACTGAACTGTGAGCCCGATGTGCAGCACCAAATGCCACATCATTCTCATAAACATCGCCTAATTTATGTAAACTTTCTCTAAATTATTTAACTTTGGTAGGATCCGCTTTTATTTTTTTACCTTGCTCATTAACCCTTTTACCTTCTTCTTCGATATAGAAACGAAGGTTTTCCAATAAAGCAATGGAACCTGGGGGCTGGATCGCGACAAACTCAACTTCATTACCAACGCAATCGGGCAAACATTTCACATCACAGTCGAATAGTTTTAAGTCATGGGCTACTGGTTCCACAGTGCATTTAAGATTTTTATGGTCATCGGGCCGACCTAAATGAGACATCAAAACCTGAAATACACAAAACTAATTAAACATCAATCATTGTGGTAACGTTATTGGACACGTACAATTGATTTTGCACCTTTATCCAACCTCATATTAAACGGTTTCCAATGAAGCCACAGTAAATTACTTTGTATTTTTCATCGAGTTGTTGAATCACCGAAACACTACGACATCATCGATTGCAACTGGAAATAAGTAAACACAAATCACAAATTATAAATAATTCTATCACTTTATTATAGCTCACTTTACTGGAGGGTATATATTACCACATTAATCAAACAAAATTTTCTTCCGCGTTAAGTCTTGCCTAAAAAAAAAAAAACAAAAAAAATTTACATGAGCAAAAACATAATGTTATAAATTTATCAGTACAATAAATATAAAAATATTAATTAAATTTATATGATTATATGATTTCTTACCTGTGATATGTAAACGACAGTATAAATTATTTTTAATAAATTACTATAATATTTACAAATTACTATAATAATTACCTATATATGTATAATTATTTTATGTCATTAAACACAACACTGAAATTCAATTTTTTTTTTGTTAGCCGAACTACTTTGTTCAATTTTTTTTCTAAATGTTGATTACTCTTCTTGCATGCACACAAATTTTAGCTTCGTGTATACGTCGTTCAACCAACGTTCAATCAAATAAAAGGTAGCACATACCTGAAAATCGTAAAATTCTAAAAGAAAACTACCTTAAAATTAAAAAACAATTTACCAAAATTAATGAAAAATAAACAAAGTTCGTGCTCAGGGGAATGAAAATTTAATTTTTTTGCCGCAATTATAAGATATAGATAAATAAAGTCAAAAAAAAAATATTG